>VXBX01005896.1:1322382-1368559 GCA_013400415.1 Scytalopus superciliaris | reverse complement strand
CGGCCGTGCTGCCTGGCCGGGCGCTGCGCCGGGATGCGCGGGGGCAGCGATGCCCACCTGCCTCGCACGCAAACACACACTCCCGGGATGCAGAAACGCGGCCCTTGGCAAGGACCACCCTTGCCCAGCACAGCCCTCGGCGCACCCAGCGAGGCAAGGGGCACCCAAAGAGAGGGGTCGCGCAGCTCTGGGGCAGGTGATGGGCACCGCGCAGCCCCGGCGAGACCCCCAAGCCCTGACACGGTGCCCACCCCGGCGGCAGCGCCGGCTGAGCCGGGCACGGCATCGGCCTGTCACACTGTCACACACGCGTGGCTGGGATTATTGCTAAAAGCAGCTTTTTCTCAGCGACACTGAGACCTCTAGCGTCGTCGCATCGGGCATGGGCTGAGCTCTGATGCGGGGTGACAGGCAGGGATTCTTCAGACATCAGAGAAAATGATAGTCTGGGCTAACTGAGATATGTTTATGGTTAAGATCTCTGGGCTGCAGTTTCAGAGTATGTAAGACACTAAAAAAGTGCAGTTCTTTTGGGACACCCGAGGTGGGGGCTAAATCAGAGGCAGAGGTTTTGCTGCCGGCAAGCAGAGGCTCTCCAGCGTCTCCAGTGCACTTCCAGATCTGATCAGCTCCAAACTGACCGTCAAATCAGGACCTGGAAATAAATTCAAATACAAGGAGCTTACTTAAGCATTTACTTAAAAACAGCTGTGACTGTATGCATATAACTGTTGTGTCTTTTAACAGATTCCTTAAAATTATACTTTAGAAGCTGATTTTCTAGATTTCTAATATTTTCTAAGAAGAATTTAGAGAATTTATCAGCCTGTGAGGCTTTCCCTGGGTCTGGGCTGAGGTGTGCCTCTCATATCAGAGCGGCTGTGGCAGAGGGGGAAGTTCAGAGGTGCGTGAAGGTGCAAGCTTGGAATACAAGTTGGGGTGTTTGATCAATGCTACCCTCTGCTGGGCAGAGCCACTCAGCTTTGCATGTGCCAGCCCCTGCACTTTATTACTGTCCCCCTCTACTCTGACGCTTTGGTGGCTGTCCAGCCACATGGACAGCCCAAAGAGCTTGGAATTTTCTACAGTAGATGCTTACGTGCTGTCACAGCATGTACTTTGAAACAGATTTCCTTCTGCTTATGACTTATTCCTATCTTCTCACTACTTTCAGGATTTTCTTTATTGCATGATCCTTACAGCCTGCTCCGTGGTGGTGTCACCAGGAGTCCCCAAGCAGCCTCACGATGCCACAGCATACCTGGGAAATGAAAGATGTGACTGACCTAAAAAGATGCAGCTGACTACCAAATCCAGGTTTCCCTTCAGCCTGCACCACTGTGATTTTTTTCCTCTCTTTTTCACATGTAAATCACTTGGTACTAGAAATGTCACACTGCAATTTGGGGTTACTGAATGGGGCTACTGAACGTAACCTCCTGTCTTCAGGAGCAGATTGAGAGAGGGTGAAGCCAGAGAGGACGAGTGTGATGGTCTGCCCTGACCTCTGTCACGGAGGAGGCCAAAGAGCTCCATCCATCCAGAAGATGAGCACTGTAACTTACCTTGGAGCTACGGCATAGCAAAGCCATGCACCACTATTGTTTATGATGCCAATTGGTCCCTACAGCATTGTGTTGAAATCTCACTGCACAGACAGCGTCACCCACTTCTCCATTCCTGCTTTCAGCGAGCAAAAATTTTACTTGAAATTGCTCAAATTCTTGCCAATGCTGCAACTTCTTGGCATCAACATTACATGAGGTAAAGGTACAGGGCAGTCTGTAAATCTAAGTTCTGTTTTCCTTATTTAACCCACACTTTTAGCATTGCATGAATGTACTTTTTTTTGTGCTAAAATAACTCATATTTGAAGTAACTGGTAATATAGAAGTGTCTGGAGCCATTACAGTTTTAATGAGAAGTGTAGGAGATGCTCCTATTAGGCAGGGACCACTGGCACAATAGACTGTAAAAGCCCCTTCAGAGTCATTACAATCTGCCATGTCAGGCTGAATTTAGGGAGTCTGTAATCTTCCTTGACTGACAAGCTCCTGCAGAGCTATTGTAGCTATTTGAAGAACAGGTATTTTTTAAAAATTAAAATCTTATGTGAGAAGTTCCCTCTGGAGTGTCTGCCAATAGCAGGGTGTGCTGCAGCCATGGGGCTCTGTATGGCTGCATTCAGTGTTTAATTACATACAACCAGATTACAAGAACAGTAATAGAGTGGTAAAATGAAGCACACAGAAATGCCAGCATTAAGACTGACAATAAAACATCAATTCAGGCTGTTTTAGTGGCTGCGTGGAGACCATCTCTCATTACCTGGGCATGCTCTGCAGCTCTGCCAAGGGTTGTACCAGTAAATGGCTAATGAGCACACGTGGCTGATGTGTGTTTGAAACAGCTACACATGCTGCACATGCACCCAACCACTCCATGCAGTGAAAACCCCAAACCCACAGATGGACAAGATCTAACTTTTTTTTTTTTTTAAAGCCTCTTATGGAAATACTGTAAATTTAGGGGAGAAACTGAAAATCGACTTCTATGCGAGATGTTTTATTTCAGGATGAAGTGATAAGATGTGTGGAGTAATATTTGAAACCGCATTTTTACCACTGAAGTCCTTTCAAATGATGTTATGCCTGGTCACATATGGTATGGCCACGTTCACTGCTGGCCTTTAATATGGGCACTGCACAAACTACATTGTAATGAGCATCAATAAAGCAGTCACCTCTGGTTTGGAATCTTTTCCACTTGTAACCTGGTTTTCTTCTGCTTTAATTCTGCAGTATTGAATCTCTTTCCTAACTGTTTCTGAGCCATACAATATAATCTCCTTTTTCAATTACAAATCAGCCCTATTGATGCTTTTCTGCAAGAACATCAGAAACGTCCCTGTCATGCAGCTGCCGAGGTCCAAGCCTTACAGAGGAGCACCCACGTGTCCATTTAGGGTTAAAACCTCACGTGCAGGCTGTAATCTGGAAGGCAGCAACTCACAGCATCTGAGCTGGAGCAGCATGAATGTAAAGCAAACAGCACCCAAGCCCACAGCTCTTCTCTGCTGCCTTTACTACCACGTAGCAACCTCAAACAGCGGGTTTTCTGCTTATGACAGAAAAAATTGGGGCCAGCCCTGGTGAGAGGGTGAACTGTTGGTGTCACACACACACACACAGGTGTACGTACACAGGCAAACAGCAGGACAGCAGGAGCGGGGTGATTCAGTGCCAGGCTGCTCCCACGGGCACTGATAGCAACGCTGTCGTGCAGGAGGGTAGACCTTGGCAAGAAATTCGAAGCAAAATGACATCTCAGGTGCTTCACACTCTCCAGCACAAGTCTGAGATGAGATGGAATAAAATCCTGGGGCAAGGCATCTTCAAATTTGGCAGTGCTAGTTACTGTCTTATTTTTTTTAGGTGCCAAGTCTGACTAGCATGATAAAAATTCTGCAGCTCCAGCCTGTGCCTCATTTGGAAATTTGGCGGAAATCCTCTTGTGCATTGTGCTGAGTCATGAGAAAATTAACTTATTGACAAGGTTTGCTTGCCTAAAAACAAAAGACAATATTGCTTAGTTTAAATGATAAATTCAAAATATTATTTAAATGAGAAAATTGACCATTAAAAAAAAAGGCTCACTGCTATTTCTTTAATTGGATAGTAATTTAAAAGAACTGCAGTTTGAAAGGTGCACTTTGACAGGGGACCACAGGTTTTGGGTTTTCACCACAGGTGAAACTACTGCTTATGGTTGGGTTTTAATGTTTCCCAGATTAGTTTTGACACCACAACTTCAGCACAGAAAATTTTAAACTCAGGTCTAAGGATGTCCACAACAGCAGGCTCAGCCTCCTGCTGCTGTTACTGCCAACAGCAATGTTCCTTTGAGCTAATTTAAGACTTTTCAGTGATTTTATGGGACTTTGGCTTGGTCTGTATATCAAGAGGATGCATGTGAAGAAAAGAACACAAATCCATGCAAAACAAGAGACTTCTGGACATCTTAGGTACATGGTGGTTTGTGTTCTTTTTAGGGTTAAACATAACCAATGTCTTCCCACCACCTCTAAGTACATTAAAGCCTTAGATCAGTTTAAGCTCTTTAAGATGACCTAAGGCCCTTGCTCATCTTAGATAGCTAAAACACTGTCCAAAAACATACAAAAGCAAGGGAGAGGACGTGATAGATGGTTGCTGCCATTGCTGCTTTTCTTACAGGGAGGGAGGGAGGAGTTTAAATTGCTGTCAGGTTTTTTGCCATGTCTGTAAAGTGGAATAAGCAATAGCTGAAGTAGATGTGAATCCTCAACCTGCAGTTAATTGCCTGAAGACCATCTGGTGCTTGGTTAAGCTCCCAGGTGCTTATGTTGCTGGTGAGCTTTATAGATGCCAGCCAACCTCTTTAAGTCGTGCCTTCTCTTTCCTGGTTTTATTCTTGTAGGAATAAATCTAGGAAGTTAGAGGACAAAAGTTTTGATAACATGAGGCCAATTGTTTCACTATGGAAAAATTGGTATTTTGAGAGAATAATAACCAAGCTGAATACATCATTTAGAGTCTGCTGTGCCATGTGTGCATTGCAATAAATCTTTAAACTCAGGGTCATAAATCACAGTCATATAAAAGTGTAGTGGGAGGAAAAAAACCCCTATCACTGCCAAAGCAGAAGAGGGAGGAGTAACATGGTGGTGTAGATGGATGTGGGCAATGGGAAAGCTGCCAGGAGACAGACAGGGGAACAGGGAATTGATGAGACATGTGCAGCACAGAGGGATGAGGGACAGGACATGCTCACAGTGACAAAAGTTGCTGGAAACAAAACCACACACCCCACTCAGCTCCTGGTGTTGAGCTCTGGAGTTCCAAATCTCGGTGTTTCCCTGGTGCCAAGCACCGAGTGTGAAATCACTGGTCAGACACATTTCATAACCTTAGAGAGCTGCATGGCCAACACAAACCCTGCTCACACATCTCCTCTCTCAGTCCCTGAGCTGCAGAGTTGGAGGTTTGGATTGAGATGCAACGGGCTGAGCCTCACCAATGAGACAAGTATTGGTAAAAATGAGAACTGGATCTTTCTCCAGTTAACTTGGCAGATTTGTGTTTGCACAGTGTTTTTTTTTGAGGGGAGTACCAAGTTGGGACATTACATCTCTGAAGTTTATATTGAAAGAACATTAGGTGATGAGGCAAGGACTCAGAAGCTGCGAAATAGCAATAAAAGAATTTTACCAAAGACTTCCAATTTGACACCACAGAATCATTTAGATTGGAAAATACCTTTAAGATCATTGAGACCAATCATTAACCCAGCACTGCCAAGTCCATGACTAAACCATGTCCCCACGTGCCACCTCTACATGGCCTTTAAATACCTCCAGGGACGGTGACTCAGCCTGTTCCAGTGCTTGACAACCCTTTCAGTTTAACTCTCCCCCAGCACAACTTCAGGCTGTTTCTTCTTGTCTTGTCACATTACTTGGGAGAAAAGATCAACCTTCATCTGGCTACAACCTCCTTTTAGGGAGTTGTAGAGAGTGAGAAGGTCCCCCCAAATCTCCTTTTCTCCAGACTGAACCCCTCAGCTGCTTCCCATCAGAATTGTGCTCCAGACCCTTCCCCAGCTCCGTTGTCCCCTGGACACACTCCAGCACCTCACTGTCCTTTTTGAGAGGGACCCAAAACTGACCCCAGGTGTGGACTCAGCAGCGCCGAGTACAGGGGGGCAGTCACTGCCCTGGTCCTGCTGGCCACACTGTTGCTGATACAAGCCAGGATGTCATTGGCCTTCTTGGCCACCTGGGCACACTGCTGGCCAGTACAGGTTTACTTGGGGTTTGTTTGGTTGGGATTTTTCCACAGGATTTCTCCCTTTCTGTGAATGGTTCAGCACAGGGAGTTCAGCTGCACAGCAAAGGAGCTGCCCAAAAGGGTCTGCTTCCTATCCCTGCTGCCCCACATAGGGCACTCAGGATGGATTTGCACCGGGAGACAGGAACAAGCCAACGGGAGCCGTGCTTCAGGCACACCAAGTGCGGTGAGATGCCGAGTGCTCTGGAAGATCAGATCCCCAGTGCTGCAAATTGAGCACCCAAAATTAGCAAGCGTGTTTGATCATTTTGGCCTTAATCTCTTGTGTGGCTCAGTTCCCCAGCTGGTGCTATCGCAGGAGCGCTGTGAAGATAAACGCATTAATATTGATCAGACACCGAGGCATTACAGAGGCGCTCGCAAGGAAATTAATGTTGAATGCAGCGTGTGGTTTGAACAGCGTGTGTTAATGTGGCCTGGAGCAATTCACCGGATTAAAATAACCCCAAATGATAGGTGATCAGATAATTAAAGGATACATCACATTTGATGTGCACCGAGGCCCAAATTGTGGCTGTGCAGGCTGTCAATTCTGGCACTTCCCGGCTCCCGAGAGTTTGACTTTACAACCTGACTGTCTCCTACACGTGGAGTTCACAGTCCATACCCTCAGGAAGGGAGGATTTTCTGGTCACACTTCTCCCTGCACTGCCTTTGTGCACATGCCTGTTGGTCCTCTCAACCCCTAAATTTTGTCTTTCATACCCATTTCCCACCATGTATAATGCCACCAATAGGGCAGCCCAAAAAGAGAAGTTTACTGAAAATGAGGAGTGAGATTAGAGATAAAAGACATGATGCTTTGTTTGGACATCAGGGTGACTGGAGAGGATGCAAGTGCACCAGAGGACACAACTGTGTAGGATGTGGGGCTCTGCTGGTTTAGCTTCCCACCACACTGTTCTTGTGTCCAGTGGATTATCCATCAGGGAACTTGGCTCGTGAACATCAAAATAATACTTGGAGGTCAGATACTTCCAGCTGTGAACACTCAGCAGTCCCAGTTATTCTGACTGGGACCATGGAAGAGCCTCTCTTCCCTCTCGAGCCCAACCCATGCTTGCACTGGGTCCATGTTCACCCTGAGGACACATCACAACTCCTTACCTTCATACAAGTTTACTGTTGAGGCTGTTCATACACTACGAGTTTTCATCTTCCTGAGCTCAATGTGCTTATCTGAGCCACGTGAATGTTGCATCAACACAACTCACTTCCAGGGGTGACAGGCCAGAGCCATCCCCTCCAAAGGAGGGGACTTTTTCTGGATGTCACCTCCACTTGCACTGAGGAGAAATGTCAATAGCCTCCAGCACCATCTCACCACGCCAGTGAGTCAAATAACAAGTGAAGAGAGGAGGAAAAAAAATTAAATGACAGAGGTAGGGGAAGAAGATAGGGAAAGCCATTCACTTGCCTGCAAAGTAATCACTTTTTTCATTTAAGCAGAACACTCAGCTATCTTTTATACTGTTATTGGTAAAGTCCTCTTAGAAGCTGGAAATTAATTTTTTTTTATCATCTCATATTCTCTTTTTCCCATTTGGTGAACATTGCTATTTTTCAAGGTTTCTCACAGAACTAAAATGAACTTGGCTCATTTTGTTCCTTCCTTCCACAGGCATTAACGTTGCTGAATTACGAAGAGAGAAGGAGCTTCACTAATTAACTTTAGTCACATCAAGTCCAGGCTGACATTCACATACAAGGAACAGCACAGTGAAATTGGCCAGTGATGGGAACCTGAGACAACAACCAAAACAGAGCCCTGTTGCCCAAATCAGCCTAGAGGAGGTGTTTTAGTCTTTATCAATGGGCAGATTCCCCAACCTGTTATTTATGGCTGCAACTGGGTTACGTTGCAGGGACAGTGATGGAAAGGTGAAAGAAATGTTCCTGGGTATATCCTGTCCTCTTCCAGCCCTGAAATAGCTGGGTGGACCTTAACAGGCCATGGGAAGCTGGAGACTATGGAATCCAAGGTGGGACCCATTCCAAGGTCATGTGTAGCCTGGAAAAAAAAAGCTGATGAGCAAAAAGGACATACATGAGAAACGAGACCCTGTGTCTGGGAAGAGAAAAGTAGGCTTTCACATAAACACGAGCTTGCTCAAGTCTAAATCTCTGTTATTTACATAAAACACATGTTTGCAGCAGGTTTAGGCCCATGCCCTGGTGCTCCCTGGCAGACAGACCCCAAATTCAATGGGTGCTTTAGGAAAAAAGCACAAGAGCTTTGTTGCTCCAGAACAGGGACATCAGGACTGTCCTGGGCTGTGTCCTGAGCTCAGCTCTTCTTGCCTGGAGAGTAAATACCTGAAGGTGAAGCTGCCAGTTGGGTTGACAGAGCACAACTAACGCAGGTGACAATCCTGTTCACCAGGCATTACATATGGAGTAGCTGTAAACTTGAGATGATCTTTTGGATTTAGGCTTAATCACTATCTCGCTCTGCACAGTCCCCATCAGCAAGCAAGTGATGGAGTTGAGCTGGAGCTGCCCAGGGACTCAGTCAGAGCCCTCCACTCTTTGCAAGCCACGCTCCATTTACACAACATAGTTACCAGATGAGCTGCCAAGCAAAGAAAGGATCCTATTTTGCAATTGTAGCCAACAGCCTCGTTCACTGCCAGATCTGAAAACCAAAGTTGACAGTGTTTAGCAAAATCAGACATTTTTTGGAAAGTTTTGCTGGAATTCCTGACTTTCAGGATGCCAGGGCCAGTGTCAGCTGGTGCAATTCTTCCAACTGTCCAAATTCAAGCCTGCTGGGTTGTGAGCAGACTGTGAAAGGATCTCCAGAAGGTGAGTTATGCAGACTTGGATGGTGAAGGAAAGGATTCTGGTAGAAGGGTGAACCTCGTTTTTCAGAGCTCTATAACTCAGCTGGAAAAATGTGCTTTCATCTGTTTGATGTGAAAGCTACAGCCCCATGAAGGTTGTTACACGGTGTTTAATCAAACGGGTGTCTCTCAGCCTTAGGCCACAATGCAGGTGGCTTTCTCTGATGGAACTGGAGTTCACTTAGTGCTCTTTGAAAACTCATTTAATTGAATGGCATATTTTAGGCACTCTCCCTTAATTAAATCTGCATAGGCATGGAAAGCATGGAAAGCCAGGGTGCTTTATCAAACTCTGCCCCTTTATCAAACTCTTTCCTATTTAGCAATAGTCGGTTTTTCCTTTTTCCTCCCACCATCAAGCTGCCAAACCCTCTCTCAGGCCAGCTATGGGTTGAATGATGCCTTGACAGGCTCTTGTCCACCTGCCTTCCTTCACCTCCCACCCACACACAGGGCTATGAGCAGTGACTGCTGCTGACAGTCTGCTCTATGGCCACATCAAACCCCAGGAGATGTCAAAAAGAGGCTCCTCACCTCAATTTTGCAGTATTTCCTGCTGAAATATGATGATGTCTGTCCTATTTGCCATCAAGGCTCTTGTCCTGATATATCATTGCTGCATGTTCTTTGGTAAGCAGCAGCACCATTCTCCTTATCGAGGGGGAAAATGAAGTGCAGTGAAGCCACTGGACTCACCATCCATGTCATTGACATGTTTTAATCAGGTTAAATCTCACTGAAGCTCATGGACGCTAACACAACCCTTCATGGACACCTAAACATCAGCCCCCAAATGGAGGTTCGTGTCTCCAACTAAAACAAAATTTGCCTGCTGTGAATGTTGCATCTCTCACCAGCTGTTCCTCCATCTCACTCAGTTTGGATAGTAGCTTGTACCAAAGAGAGTAGTTAAACAGTGGTGCCCCACGTGCCTCCATGGTTCCTGTGACTTGACTGTGAGGCTCCATGGTTGGGCTGGGACCTGGCTCTGTGCAGGAGAGGCGAGCCAGAGCTCATGGAAAATGAGCACACAAGCAAATATGGGAAGAGCCAGGAAATACTGGGCAGGAGCAACCTCCTGCCAGGTCCCTACAATCCCCACACTGCCATTGCCCCAGAAGGGTCTACCAGACAAAACATTCCATCTGTGTTCCCACAACCCCACTGTGCTGTGAGTGACACCATCCACCTGCACCCTCATACCTTCCTCTCCCAAACTGAGCCATGGCTGCTGGCTTTTCTTCACACACTGCATCTCCCAGCACAGCCTTTGGTCACTGTCCCACCAGAGAGGAATCCAGCCACTCTTTGTTCCCAGGGATCACTTTTTGCATGGGACTGAGCTGTGTTTTGCCGTGTCCGTGTGTTTCCAGTGCCTGCTGACTGTGCCAGCTGTGGTCAGATAAGATCTAATCTGGGCTCTGCAGGCAGGAAAACACCAGCTAGTGTGAGGTTTTACATTGTGCACCACCATCTTCCTCACGGAGCTTTTCCACATAATTTCAATCCCCTTAACTAAAAAGTTGTCTGTCCTACATGGTGTTTGCTTTGTCCCTGTTGAACCACACACTTGAGCTTGACTGCTGCTGAGGAAGTTGTGTCCTGGTTCCATCTTCATGGTAAGACTTCAAGGACCTGAGCAAAATTTTCCCTTATGAAATGGACCTTGGTGGATGTTCTATAGGAGCACCGAAGCATGAACCTCACCCATCCAGTTTCCTGAAGTATCAGAAGTAGAGCTGCTTCAACCCTTCTGCCAACTTGGGAAAACAGACAAACATCACCAAGCACTGCAGGGACTGCCTGGAAAGATACAGACTTCTTTGAGACCATGCACATACCATTCATGCTCAGCCTTAGGTTTTGTGTGCACCCACTGTGCAGACAAGACCTTTGTTCCCTGTCACAGCAGAACAGCTGCAGAACCAGCCTGTGGGTGAAGGCCTGGGAAAACCAAAACACACCTGCAATTCTCCCTGTAAGACCTGGGCTCATCTGACCTACTTTCAGCCTTCAGCACACACCATGTTTGAGCTTGCTGGCCTGCTTAGGTCCACCCAGTGCCCCTCGGACACCTCCCAAGTGGGTGGAGGTGCCCATTGCTCAGCACTCATTGCAAAGCAAAGCCAGGCTTGTGGCTCAGCACCTCATTTCATCAGACATGACATATTCAAAACTTTCCTTGGTTTCCATCTCACTGCACATCTAAAGGACAGAGGGGAGTCTTGTCCTCTTGTTCTCTTGCCCACCATCACCAGGGCAGGTGAGATAGGTGGGTGGTTTTCCAGCAGTTCCACTGCTCAGGCAGCTTCAGGCTGTTAAACCAAAGGCAGTGAACTGAAAACCACAGCATAGATGAGAACAGATCTCAACTGGACCCTCTGCTAATACTTGGTGCTGCCTCTTCCCTAAAAGCCTTGGCTATTATCATCAGGAGTTGGATGAGAAGAGTCTGCTTGACCCAGCGTATTTGATTCTTAATTTATGCACCACTTGGAAAAATGAAGTTTAGAGCAGCTGGTTTTTTTCAACAAGAGCTCCTTTAGTTAGTGAAAAGGGCTGTTCTAGAAACACCTGCCATTCTCCTGGAAGGGGTAATACTGTTCTTGATGCCACGTCTCTTATTATAGCACCATGACATGGGTCTTCTTGTACCCTGGGTTACTCTGTGTTTGTCACGGGCTGGAGCACACAGGATGGCTGTTCAGACAAACAGCTCTCTTCCAGGAACCCACTGCACCAGCAAGCCTGTAATAGCCACATCTGTGATGTTTTCGACCCAACACAGGCTCGTTTATTTTTCCTGCTGCCTCCCAGCACAACAACCCCATCTGCCTCTGCCCTGTCACCGCTTCCCACCCCCAGCTCCGTGCGGCTTCTTCTTCCAAGAGGACGCTCTGCACTGACACACACAATGCCTTGCTGCCCTTTAAAACCCCCTCCCAGACAGAAGAAAGGCTCCTGTTTGCCACAGAATGGCTGTCTTCAGAGTGTATCCTATGTGAGGAAAAAAGTGGCTGTTTATCCTTCTTTCCTGTCTTTTCCTTACTCCTCTTGTTATTCATCCCTCATCTGCATCTATGCTGCCGTAAGAAAAACAACAACAAGGTCTCCATGCCTCCTCCCTTAAGGGAAGTCTGGATTAATTTGGAAAAAACACAGACTGATAGCCATGTGGGCATGGATGTGTACAAACAGTGGGAATATTTTCCTTTTAGACAGTAATTTTTATTAAAAAATTGCATGGGGTGGCTGTGGTTTGGGAGCAGCAGGTGCATAAACTGCTGGTGCAGGGGTAGATATTGTGGGTATTGGTTTGGGACTGCTTCTCCTTATGGTATGTATTATATGTATGTGACATAGCAATTATAACCAATGAGTTACTGGGTTAGAAAAGAGGCTGTGAATGAAAATTATATGAAGACACAATTGCTCCTGTTACTGCTATACAAAGACCTTCTCTTTAAGTGGACCCACAAGGTTTACTCATGGCAAACCCAGGACACTTGCTTCCCCAAAGCCAAGGCAGCAGCCAGAGCAGATGGGCTGGTGGCTGAGGCAGTTTGATATCAGGCAATTTCACATCCTGATTTCATGCAGATGTGCATGATGGTTCCCACCTTCAGTATTCCAAGTGCCAAGCAGCAACCAACAAGTCTGAAGGTGGCACATCACCATCATCATTCCTTCTCCAATGTCAGTTTGAAGCCAATGCAGTGTGATCCTGGTAGAATTCCAGTGGAGAATTCAATATACAGCTATTCCCAGTTTTGCGTGGTGGAATTTGTAGAAGTGCAAGGGCCTGAATAAAGAGAAACTACTGAGATATTCCTAATTGGCAGTACCTTTTGCTTATTGGCATTGTACAGGAACAAGGGACATTTTGGGATAGGAATTTAAAATTTGGTAAGATAATACCATTCTTAGGACAGAATCCATCATTTCTTCCATGCTTGGCTGCTCAGCCCCAGCAAGGTGTGGCTGTGTGGGCTTCCAAAGGGCTTTGACCTTTGCAGTCCCACTGTTCAGCCCATCAGAAGGGACACTGCAGGGAGGAGCTTTAAGAGAAACATTTTTCTCCCCATTTCCCCCTTCTCTGGCAATGCACTTATTTATCACTATGAGTTTCTCTGGATGGGCTATTTGCAGCCTTGGTAAAATTAATTTAGAGCCAAGGAAGTATCTTTGCTGCTTAATGGCTCGGCCGTGTGGCCTTGCTAGGGATGCTCTCCCACCCTGCTACTTACTGATGCTAAATCAATATTAGCCACGGGAGCTCACAGCAAAAGGCTCTCACACAGCCTGTTTGTGTATCTGATGTGCCCCGTGCTGAACTGAGAAACCAAGCACTTGCCTTCCTTCACCCTGCCCTCCCTGCAGGAGCGGTGCTCCCCAAAACATTCCTCGTTCAGCATTTTCCTCCAAATCCTGCCTCCAGGCCTCCTTGGCTGCAAAAGCTACAAGAAACATCATCCTAATTTTGCAGCTGAGATGCAGCAAGCCTCTCCGACTAGGATTGCTTTGTATGTCCTCCACTGAACTGGCTGCACACTCCTCATGTCCCTGAAAGTGCCCTGGGGGAAAAACATCACCTTTTTGATCATCACATTAAAAGAAGAAGCAGAGTCGTGGACCAAAGCCACAAGGCAAGTAGCATTGCACATAAATAATAAAAAGTGATTTTTAGGGATTTTTTTCAACTTCACATGGATAAAGTGAAAGCATGAGCCCACAGCTCTGATCCCAGCATCACTTGACCATGCCTTGGCACCAAAACACAAGCAGCCAGGCACCAGCTGGGTCCTGGGGCACAGCTCCATCACAGGGCTGGGGAAGGATGGATCCTAAGCAGGGTGTTTGAATGCAGCTCAGGGTTGGCTTCAGTTGCTTCAGAGTGCTTAGCAGATCAGCAGGAGGGACTAAGGTATATTTTTTTATGCAAAAGCCCTGGTTTGCATGGAGAGCTGCCCCAGGCAGCATGAAGATAAACGTGAACTGCTTCCCAAAACCGCTCTCTGCACCTTCCCTGCTCCCCAGTGGTCCCCAGCTGATGTTAAAAGAGCCACAGTGCTACTCTTTGAATCACTTCTGCCTGTGAGGTTGTGGTCAGCATCTCGGAAGGGATAATTCTGAAGCTGTGCTGATTTCTATGAGCAAAGAACATGGTTCTTTGGGGGTTTTCTGAATGAGAGAAGCTGTGTGCTAGGAAGCACATTTGTTTCTACTTTCATATCTGAAATGAAAGGGCAACTGTTCCTGTTTGGGGATAAAGTCTAAAGCCCTATTGCCAGCTCTCTCCTAATGCATAAAATAACAATTTATTCTTCTAACCATAAGAAAACACTGTTTTTTCCTCTTTCTCAGCACAACTGAAAACGTGAATCAATGACTCGTTTCCTACATGCTTGACTGAGAAGTCCAGAAGTTATTTTTTGCCTTTATCCTGAATGCCCAGCTCTCCCAGCAGGGTCAGTAAACTGGCAAAGCCCCTGATCTGGTCCCCTACAAAGGCAGGAATGCCAGTGTTGCCCATGCACTCATGAAGACATGCTGCAGGAAAAGCCTGTCTGCTGCTGCCGCCACATACCCACAGCTCTGGAATTAATGTGCCTGCAGCCCCACTACAGTGTGCTGGGGTTTTGCCCAAGGTGGAACAGCATTTCCTTCTAGTTTCCATCAAATTGTCCAGACCTTTTAGACTATATATAAGGAATTGTGATGGTTTAGTGGCTCAAGGAGTGTAGCTGAGGCAGACTCCAACAGGACTGATGCAGGAGTTCTATTAGAAACTACATAACCAAGAGCCTTTATTAAAGTTATTGGATTCTGAATATCTAAAACCTGTGACAGCTTTAATAATTTAGTCCTTATTCAGAGAGCAGAGCAGTACAGCTGGTGCAATGGCACATGATTATATTAGTTTATGTCATAATGACAGAAAAAACACACCCCTCTGAAAGCTTTCATACTGCTATAAAAGTGAGGGTAAGTTTGTGAGCTAAACCCAAAATCTCCCTTTTCAGAGCCTGCTGATGGGGCCCTTTTGCTGTGAGAGCTGTGCTGTGATTTCCCCCCAGGGAGAGGGTGGGCTGGCAGGGCAGGGGTGCACAGACTGAGCACCTCCATCCTGCACCACCTCACATGGCCCTGGACACACCAGGGAAACACAGCATAGTTTGTCCAAGCTGGAGACTTTAGACTAAAAAAGGTCATGGAAGGGGTGAAGAAGGAGGTGGAGGTAAAGGTGTTTCAAGGAGTTCTGCACAGAACTGATGCTCAGGACACACCCCAGTCCAGCCCTACACATTTGTTGGTGCAAAGCTTTGCCAAATGAAGGAGCCTTTTGGATTCAGACAGGCTTCTCTGTTCTGCAGCCCATCAGAGAGCTTGTGAGCAGGGCTCTGGGTGTCTTTCACCATTCCGGCTTTAATGGTTTTTCACAAGGAATATTGGCTTTTGTTCTCCCTTAGGTGAACTGGCAGGCCCTAATGAGCTATGAATGCAATTTAATAAAGCTCACATTTGGAGGACGGAAATGGTTCTGTGGAAGGAAATGAAGGAAGGCAGGAAGGGGGGAAGGACAGCACAGAGGTGCACGGCCTCAGAGCATGAACAAGCCAAACCTGAAATCGTAAGGACTCGCACAGTTTTCAAACCTAGAAACAGTCAGAAGGGAGTATCTGCATCTCCCAGTTTGCTTTTGGGAATCACACATACATATGCTGAGTTACTGGTTCCCAAACGTGCTCCAGGGGCTGGGACAGGAATGGTGGAGGTGAAAAGCTGGTCTGGTACACCTGAGACCTTTGCAAACAGGCTGGATGCTGAAGAAGCAGCCACAGGGAAGTAGGCAGTGGCAAGAATGGGGCTTTACTCCAGAACAATGTAGTTTGCCTTGCTCTGGTGTGAGCAGCCACCCTGCAGCACCCTGGATGGAAGTGCTCAGCCCACACCTGGCTCTATGGGAATGACAAACCCATGTGAAATGTCCAAAATGCTGGAGTCATCCCACTGTGGGGCAAACTCGGACCTAGACACTGATGTTCTCCCAATAAACCTCTGCCTGCAGGCAGCCCTGGGCCAGTCCAAGCCAGGAGCTCTGACACTACCGTTGGGAGCTGCAAAGAGAGGTCCAAAACACAATCCCTTAGCATATTTTCTTTGGCAGCCCCTTCCAGCCCAGCACCGACCCATGGGATCTGGCTAATTGCTTAGCTGGCCTTTGTTACTGTAACCTGAGCACGGGGTTTTCTGGCTCCTTCTGTTTCCTCTCCCATCACAATCTGTCCAGAGCACAAGTTGGCCTCTGCACACACCTATTTTGCCTGATCAAGCATAAAGGGCCAAATCAATCCCTTGGTTTCATCCTATCAATTTAGACAAAGTGTATTTTGCTTTCTTGCTTTTCTTGCCTTTTTTCTTGGCTTACATACCACTGCACCAGGAACCACCTTAGTAGCACGTTCTCCCTCAAGGACAGGTCAGTTCCCAGAGTCTTCAGACTGGATGATGCCATCTCATGGAGAGCCCCCCCCAGCTGTGAAAATAAATCAGGTTATCACAACTTCTGTTAACACCACCTGCTCCCTTCTCCTCATTCTCCCTTGGGAAGGAATCTCGGAGAAGGTGTGAGGTTTCTGCAGAGGGTTTTGGTGCTCCAGGGTGGGTGGGCTGTGTTCTCTCTGTGTTTCCCGGGATTCCTCTCTTTAAGAGACCTGCTCTTGCATAACTGTGCACTGAAAGCTGAACACACATTCACAAAGAATCTCCACCCACACACAGAAAGCGCAGCTAAAACACGCAAGCTGGAACAAAGAGTCACCTTACAGTGCCCTGGAGATACATAACTACAAGTATATGGGCAATAAGGCATATTTTATGCTCCTTTTTAAATTTTTTAATGTCAAAGTACCAAACCCGGAACAATTAAGTTTGTATTCATCCTGCAAGGAGTCTCACTGTTGGAAAGGCTCAGCTCAGTAGCTACAGATCCATCACTGCAAAGAGCACGGTGTCATTGTCTACAACAGGATCCAGTTCAATAGAAATCCTGAGCAAGGTCAAACCACAAACAAATATTGGTTGGATCATCTCTCTCCTGTTGCATGCTCTGTTTTTACCCCCATATTCCATACCAGTAACTTTCTGCCCCTTATTTTCTATTTCTCCTGTACGATCCCTCTCAAACCTAGTAAACAACATCTGAATTTCAAACTAATAGAATTTACTGAAATGTGACATTAGACAAAATGCAGCATTTAGTCACTGGAATCCTTAATAATTTTCTTCATTTTCCCCAAATTCATTGTATTTATTTTTGCCAAAAGATGGTCTGAGGTAAATATTTAGAAAAAAAAAATCTTTTTTTCTAATAGACCTGAATGATATTATAAGAAAAATCATCAGATGGGAAGAAAAATGTATAGGCCAGGAGTTAAATGCTGTAAATTGTGCTTTAATTAGAGAGGAAAACCAACTTTCTGAAGTTATCAAGTGTGTCACTATCTCATGTTAATGGTATTTTGCATTTCTTATTTAATTTAAAGATGGCTTTCGCTTTATTATTGGCAAAACTTATCCAAACTGGGAGCATTGCCTTTAATTAGGAGAAGCAAGTGCTGGATCTATGAATGGAAGCATTTGTAGGAAGCAATGCAGCCAGGATTATCTTGTTTAACAAGCTGTTGGAAAACGTTGTGGAATGTTATGGGCTGAGCTGAGGCACTGTGCACACAGGATTGCAGGGAGTATGATGGATGCAATTCCAGTGGGAGACAGGGATGGAAGAAAGATGTGTTGGGTGTTGAGATGCAAAACACATCCCACATTTTAGCCTGGCTTCCCTAAGGACTTTTGTGATTGCTCTGTCTCCATCTGTCCCCACTAGTGGTCCAGTGGCCAATTTCCACCAATTTTGACAGCTAAAAATCAAATATACGGAGCAGCTGCAGTTTTTTGTGAAAAATAGTGGTTGGGTAGAGGAAAAGGAGTATGAAATTAATGCCTCCCCTACTAAGCAACAGTATAAGGGTGACAGTTACCTGTTCTGCTTGTCCTTCTGGCTGACCAGCTATGAGTTGGTGAACCCAGGCACAGCCCAAAATCATTCCCAAGAGGTTGTCTCTTGCCCTGCCCATGGCTGAGGGACACAGAGGGAAGTCTAAGGATGAAAGGCCACATGGAAGGGACGTGAGCTTAATGCAAGAGACTCTGTGTAGACACAGGGGGTGTGAAGTTTAGTTGCATGCTGTTTGCAGAACAATTTACTGTGTTTGTTTGTTTTAGCCTCTGCTTGGTTCCTTCTGGTCCTTTTCCCACAGGGATGCTCAGTCCTGCAGTTCTTCCCCATGAAGTTCCTGTCCCTGCACAGCTTGGGCTGCTGTGAGTGGAAGGCTTGTGCTGGAAGTCCTGACTGCTGTAAGGCAATACTGCAGGATACCAAGAGTGAGCTAAAAAAGAATATCCCACCAGGGAAGACCTCCTCCTCCTGCTCCTCCTTGATTATAGCCGTGGTTTTCAGCCCCTCACCCTGGAGTCCCTGGAGGTCATGGATGATGAACACTCAGGTGCCTGTAAGGGGAGACCAAGGCAAGCAGCACAAAGTTCCCATCTGAGCTTCTGCATTTCTGCTGGAGGAGCCTCTGTGACTGAGAAAGGCTGAAACCCACTATTTTCCCTTCTTTTGCTGCAGCCTCTTCAGGCCTGGAGACCTGAACCTCAGTGTGACACACTCCTCCTGCCAACACGCCTCCTCCCTTTCCCCGCTCTCCTTCCAGCCTTGAGATGGATGGGAGAAAACCTCTTGAGGAGGCTCTTGTTGCTGAAGGATATCCCTGCAGTGGGCACTGAGCACAAGGAAGAACCTCCTGCCCAGGGAGGACCTTTTGCTGTCAGAAGTCTTTGCTGAAGGAACCTCAGAGGAAAATGCAGCTGCAGGAGCAGCACACAATGCTGTTCTCAGGCTCCAGAGGTTCCTGGTAGCTGGTTAATGCCATTCCAAACACAAACCTGTTTCTTGAGCTATAAATGTCAGACACCAGATTGACGTGGCAGTTGCAGGTGTCTGGAATGAGTCCAGTTAATTTATTTCAGGGTTGGGTCCTGTTTTTTCCCCTATGTTAAATTTAAAGAGGGCTTTGCAACCATGAAGTCAATACAGCCCTGATCTCCTGACACATGAAAGCTGTGGGCTGAATAACTTATTAGCACCCTTGATAATGAAAACCACTTCAATATTTGGGACTAATGCAGATTTCCTACTGGAAAAAAAAGTAAATCTGTAAACAGCATCTGCAGCCATGTGCTCAAGGTAATAATTAAGGAGAATTATCTTTGCTATATGTATTAAAACAACATAATTGAAGCTAAGAAATTATATGTCCATATTAAAGAGACGCAGATAATCTTTTGCTTAGGAAATTAACATCAAGTGGAGAAACTGTTTTCCATTTCTAGAAGAATCTCAGGCTGAATAAGAAAAATGAGAACCAGATGCCCAAATATTACATACCAGGTTCTGTTCTCCACCTTGAGGGCCCAGCATGGAGCAGCCTCCATCCTTGGGCAGCACTCCAATTCCTCCCTTGAATGCACAAGCAGGGGCTGGGAGGGTCTCAGATGTTCATGGCTTGATGGAAAAGGCCCCTTTTCCTACAGCACCAGGAAAAATGCTGAGTGTGATCTGAGGAGAGAGAAGTAAAAAGGTGGTTCTTTTACTGATTGCCAGGGTATTTCAGGTGTGGAGTACTGTATTTAGAAATCCATGCTGCTTCCCTAATGCCTTAACCAGTAAATAAATCACAGGCACTGGAAGGAGCCATCATCAATTGCTGCTTAGGGCCATACAGGCCTCACTGATGAAAAAGCAGAAATTAGCACTCATTAGCACTTATTTTCAAGGCTTCTTGATAGAAAAGGGTCATAAAAAACAAGTCAGAAGTGTCCAAATTAACCAAAGTTCTTTGACAGTTTAATGTTGCTAACTCAAACTCATTTGAAGTTAACCTGGGAGGTAGCAGAACACAGGCAGGGCTCGTGCACACTTGTGTTTGGGGGTTTATTTCTATAATGACTTATATAAAAGAAATTTGTGTTGAAGGTTTTCCTGCCCTCAGGGTTTTCACCACAGATATTTCTCATTAATTCATTACCCACTTCTAGAGAAACCATTACTGCAGCCTTTCCTTCAGGAGGGGGCTTTCAGAGCACCACACTCTTGCCCATCACTCCATTTAGCTGCTTGTTTTCATGATATTTAATATGTTTAAGACAGCTCTTGATTAGGTTTTAGGTTAAAAATGGAGAGTAGTTGACCAATAATTCCATCATACGTATTTTTCTATAATTATGCATTACCAGCAAATTACATTATAGCCTTTTTTCTTTTTCTTTTTCTTTTTTTTTTTCATTCCTTACCAGGGGTATTCACATTCCAAAGAATGCCAAATCCCACAAGGCAAACCCTTTGGGGCAGAGGGCTTCCAGCACGATGCTTCCCTCCCTTTTACATGTCTGATCCCACTCTGCAGCTCCTTTTCAGAAGATCTGCTATCCCTTTCCCAGGTGCATGCAAGTACAAAGGATGCCAGATGAGCTTTCTCCCCCTTGCTGTAAGATAAGAGAGAAAAACCTGTCTCCAGGCGATCAGAATCTGTCACCAAGCCCACAGGGTCTTTTTGCAGCTCAGTGATGCCAATCAAATGGTTTCTATGAGAGACTAACTGCTATTCCTGGACTCTGGCTGACTCCTTGGTGTGGATCATTGCCTCCTGGAAAAGGCAGAAAACCCAAATCTGAACGCAGCACTGGAGCTGAATTCCCCCTCTTCTTCATCCCTGTGCACTGAAAAGGGCTGACCCACCAGGTCCCTGAAAGAGATGGTGGCAGCCTCATGCACACAGGAAAGCACTGAGGGTTTCCACCTGGAATCAGTGAAATCCCATACTGAAGACTTCAGATTTTGCCATTTCTAATGAATCACATTTTCTTGTGGTGACAATGAACTGTCCCATGGCCAAAGAGCAGGACCAGGGCACAAGTGGCACCTGCTTGCTGAAAGAGCAGCAGGCAGTTTTCTTTTTCAAATGCCCAGGCAAGTGCCCAGGTACACCTGGATGGGGAGAAACACAGACCTGTGGGGCTGCAGGGGCTGTAGGCAGCTCCTAGTGCATTCCTGACCACACACCCAGGACATCTTGCTGTCACTAACTTGGAGCAGCCAGCTGGAGAAGGCAGGTCAGCCCCTTTGCTGCCTTCACTGCACTGGCCGTCACAGATGGTGCCATAGGCCAAGTTGTTCCTTCTGGGATTAGAGCCTGACATCCACTGCAGTTAGAAAAGCATGTTCCATTATTGCAGTAGTTTTCTCTAAGCTCTGAGTTCACAGCTGTCCTCCACCTCTGAGGTGCATCTTGAAGAAATCTGTCTGGCACTGGACCATGTCTCCTGAGGAAAGGCAGAGGGAGCTGGGACTGTTTCACCTACAGAAGAGAAGGCTCAGAGAGATCTCATGAATCTGTGTAACTATGGCAAGTTGAATGTGAGTCAATAGTGCCCTGGCAGGCAGGGGGGCAAACCATGTCTGGGGGTCATCAGGCACAGCATCCCCAGCTGGGTGAGGGAGGGGATTGTCCTGCTCTGCCCTGCACTGGGGCAGCCTCACCTTGAATATTGTGGCAGTTCGGGGCACCAGAATATAAGAAGGGCATCAGACTATTAGAGTGTGTGCAGGATCCCTGGGGAAGTGCTCACAGCACCAAGCCTGGCAGAGCTCAAGGACAGTCTGGACCATGCTCTTAGTCATACAGGTTAGTTTTAGGTAGTCCTGTGAGGGGCAGGAAGCTGGACCCGATGATCCTGATGGATCCCCTTCTGACTTGAGAGATTCTGTGATTCTTTATTCAGTCTCTGGCCGCTCTCCAATGACCGAGGTATTTCTTGCAACATTATGCCTGAAGTGACACATGGCAGTGCACCATCCCCTCATCAAACAAAATAATCTCTCATTTCTTCCATTCCTCTCTCCTGCTAGCCCAGAATGACACCTACCTTTATCCTCCCCCAACAGCTTATTATCGCCTTGCATTTAATGGTCTCTACTGTAACTTATCCACTCCCACTGTCCTGCTGCTCTGCCAGCTCTCACCCATTTTGTACTCCAATGTCTGATTTCTCCTCCTAACTACAGCTCTTTGCACTCGCCTTTATCAAATTTCTTCTCGTTATTTCAGGCCATTTTTCCTGTGTATTATGGCCATTTCAAATTCTGATACAGCCCTCAAGAGTGCCTGAGTGTATTCTCGAGTCACTGTCAACTGCAGGTTTTTATACAGGCTATTTATTTCATCGCTCCAGCCATTAACGAAGTTACAGAAAAACACAGACCCTGCAATAAAGTGCATAGTGGTCTCACAATGCCCTCTCTGGCTACATACCAATAGCCATTCCAAGTGCAATTTTTCTGCTAAATTGTGTTAATTTAGTTCATTTCCTTTCCTTCCTTGTAAAAAGGATAAAGGATATAGTGAGGCAAAGAAAACATTAACTGCATCAGTTTTCTCTGAATCATCCGTCGGTTTTTTCTCCATCCCCTCATCTTTTCACACTTAATCATGTGCCTTTCCTTCAGATTTCTGCAGTTTTCATTTTAACTGATCCTTAGAAGCCCTCGCTGTGCCATTTTCCCTTCACATGAGATTTCTGTCAGGCCATTAAAAAAGCACCTTCCTTCAGCTATCCCATCCCATGCTCTCCCAAACAGCCCCAGGCATCAACCCCCACACTTACCAAAACTGCCTTTTGAGGTCCTTATTCTGTTTCTCTCATCTCCCTGTGTTCTCCAGAGCACCAAATGCCAACTCCACAGCCACTTTTCATTTGAATTACCTCTGGGTTTAAAAGTTTTAACCACATCAAATAAGCCTGACTGTAACCCAGAACAGCCAGCTCCAGAATAACACACTGTACCTTCTGAAATACAAACTGCCCTCTGCAAAAAAAAAAAAAAAAAAAAAAAAAAAAAAAAATATTCCCTTTTTNAAAAAAAAAAAAAAATCTATTCACTCTTTGTCTTTTCAAGTCTTCCCATGTTAGGCACCTTCCCAACAGATACCCAAGTAGTGAGCAGCTCCCATTTCCACCAGACTTCACTGTCTGGAAATACTGGTGAATGAAAAATTGGGCACAAGCTGGTAATGTGTGCTCCCATCCCAGAAAGCCAGCCATGTCCGGGGCTGCATCACAAGGACATGGACAGCAGGTTGAGGGAGGGGGTTCTGCCCCTCTGCTCTGCTCTCATGAGACCCCCACCTGCAGTGCTGCTTCCAGCTCTGGGGTCCTCAGCACAGGAAGGGCATGGACCTGCTGGAGCAAGTCCAGAGGAGACCACAAAAGATGTTCTCTGGAACACCTCTCCAATGAGGAAAGGCTGAGAGAGCTGGGGAAAACTGAGGAAAGCTTTGGGAGATCATATCGCAGCCATTTAATACGTATAAGGGTCTTACAGGAAACATATAGGGACTGTAGTGACAAGGACAAGGGGCAGCAGCTTTACACTGAAGGAGGGTCAGTTTAAATATTAACAAAGATATTTTTCATGATGAAGTTGGTGAGACACAGGAAGAGGGTGCCCAGAGAAGTTGCAAATGCCCCATTCCTGGAAGTGTTTGAGGACTAGATGATTTTTAACAGTCCATTCCAACCCAAACCATTCTGTGATTCCTTCTTCCCCAAGCTTTGGAAATACAGACACTGTTGATGTTCAGCATCATGCCTCCAGCTCTTCCTGAGCAACAGGTCTCTGTTCCAGTGCTGCATTTTATCTCCCAAAGTCCTTGCAGTGCCCAGCAATTATTTCTGACACATATTGACAAAGAGTTCCTCCTGTGTACTTCTCATACTGGGGTACAGACGTTTGAGCTTCACATGTTGTTTCACTCTCTCTCCTGGATCTTGCAGTCCCAGCTCCAATGAATAATTCACTTATGTCAATGAAGTGCAACAGTCTGTCAGGACACGGAGTCTCACAGCAGAAGCAAAGACAGAACCCAAAATTTCAAGCCCCTCCACCAGCTGGATTTAAGCCCTACACACTAGAAATAACAAGTATTGATTATTCTCTTTCCCTTGGCCAGTAATGCTGTTTAGGAGTCACAAATCTCTCCTGAAAGTTCATTTGTAACTAGCTTGCTTCCCTGAAGAAACATTCTAAGCAGTCAGCATTTTTGACCGACCAGCCAAGCAACCTTTCCCTACAAGCTGCCAAAACACATCCTTGGAAGAAGCCTGGTCAGCTATTAAGGGGACCTTAGAACAGTTAAAACACTATTAGCATCCAGACAGTACATTGCTGCAATAGTTCACACAGAGAAATACAGCAGGAGATCTCTCCCCTCAACTTCCCTCCTCCCCAGAAAATAGAACCAAAACTCCCAAAGCCAGACTTACTGCAGTGACAGTGTCCTTATTACTGTAAGAATCTGTAATCATACAGAACTGATAAAGGGCTCTGTGTCTTTGAGAAAGTTTCAGGTCTGCACAAAACACCTCAGTTATGGCAATAAGTCTTATTGTAACTTCACAGAAGTTCAGGATAACCACAAGTTGGAGACTTTCTCTTTACAGAGGTCATCAAATTCTAACAGAAATAAGGACATGGTTAAATCAACATCCAGACAAGCTTTTGCTAAAATAGATTAAGCCTCTAAACATCAGTGTTACCAAGCACAGAAATATGGTCTGTTTCTGTGTTACACTCTAAGGCCCACCTTGTGTTGGCAGAAATATGTGTTTTACTTCAGTATTATTTCTTGAACTGATAGCCTTAAGTCTCTAAACACAACTGGAACTGATGCTCTTGGCCTCTAAAGCTGAACTCAATTCCCAGTTGCCAAGCTGATTTGCCTGTTTATACTCACTGACACCCCATGGCCCTCCAGGTTGTGAAAGCTGAATTCAGTCATGCACAAAGGTACCAAAGTAATTTTACACGGCTTTGTGCCATGCTATTATCCATCTCCACACCACCACTGATCTATTTTGGAGTCCTTTTACCTGGAAATGCTCACCTGAAAGCCTGAAACCAGGACAGTTTTCTAATGGTCTCTGTTGCTCAAATGGGCACCTGAACTGCATCTCACTGGGCACTTTTTTTCTGCATCCTGGACATGACCAACAGGTGAGTGTGTAACAGTGAGATACAGGAAATCCCTGCCTAAGGGTGTCAAGATGCAGTTATGTGGATTTGTACAAGCCATATGCCATGACCAGAATCCAACAAGTGCTATTGACTTTACTGAGATCAGAGCTGGCTGTTACTCTCCTACTTTTAGGAACTAGTGGGTGAGGAAAGACATGAGCAACCCTGGGGAAAGAAGAGACAAAGCAGAACAACAGACTGGACAGTCTACAGCCCAGAAGGACAGGAGCATTGTTCCAAACGCTGAACTAAGCCAGTACTTGTTCATAAATGTTACTTACGGGGTTACTGGAATCCTGATCCCCACTATCCATCTGGGAGATTGAATATCACAAGCGCTGGCTGTGAAACGAGAAGGACTTTCCTTGGCAGTCCTGGCAGAGCTGCAGTCCAAGAACTGAATCTCCTTGCTCCAGCCATTAGACACAGCCTGAGTTCTGAAGGTTTTGGCAAGCTTAGATCTGTATAAAAGGACTGCACATTATCTCTCTCTGAAACTGCTCATGTTTGTCATCTAGATGAGATTGCAAGTATCTCTAGATAGTATTTTAAGCATATAATTATGTAGTATATAGTTGGCCCTTACTCAGCAAATTGTGATCACACAACTGAATCACACAAACAAGGACCTGAACAATTGGAATTTTGTATTTTCAAATTTCTCTATAATGGCCAGAAGCAGAAACTGCTTTTATGATGACCTGAAATAGAATTAAAAATGTCATATACCATTCAGTGTAAAAGTGACCTGAAGCATTTTTTATCCATCATCAGCTTCCTCACCTAAAGGAGTACATTCATTAATTAGCCTTGCAGATCAAAAGGTCACAGGGGACGAAAATTCTTTTAGAAGAGGATTCTTCAATCTAGCAGACAAAGAAAATTCACTATCTGGTTTCCTGAAGTTGGAGAAAGAAGCAAAGTACATCTAAAGTATGTCTTTAAGCTGTAAGGGTATGATATTTTGGGGGACCAGATTGTGTAGAACAGATTTTTATAGTGGGGACTGTTTCTTTACCAGGACCTGAACAGAGGGCTAGGCTAATGTTTTTGCTCTGCTACCTTTTATGGTTCTTCATTAAGACTAAACCCAGAGGAAGTGGGAGAAGTTCCTGCAACTCCAAAATAAAGTTTGATATCAGTGTTGGGTAGTTTGGCTGAGCAGTCCATGAATTCAGACTTGGCATCTGTCAGCATATCACAGAGGAGAAAAACTGCAGCCTACTCACCCCCTGAAGGGACACTCCCAAGTGCAGAGAGTCCCATCATGGTGTATGTTCTGATGAATACCCAGCAAAGAATGCTGAGATAATGGCAAATCAATTAGTGAAGCCCTTATGAAGGAAGCAGGAAACTATCTTACAGGTCTAAACCAAGACTCTATTTTTAAAGACAATAATCTGTAGTTCAGAAGCATTTATGAATCCACGGGAAGCTCCAGGGCATCATCTGTATAAGGGAAGTGTGGTTAGATCATCACAATGGTTTAAGCTATGGCTAGAAACTTTAAAAGGAAAGCTTTGTTAATTTTTTTTACACTTTGAAGTTCCTAATTTAGACACATTTATACTCAAATAATCCCTCTGATAAGGGTGAGAAAAGCTAATCCAAAACCCTACAATATGGCAGGATTAGGCATAGCCCAGCCCCGAGATAATCATCATCTAATGTGTGTACAAAAAGCTGTTGAGAAGCAGGTTCCAGTGATCCAAAGGCAGGGCAGATCCTGTGCTGACTCCAGGAGCTTTAATCTGTGATGTTCCATTGATGCGTTTTGTAGAACAGGATTCTGAAACTGCATCATCTTTAACTAGAGTAAGTTTTCATTCAAAAGTGAAGCTAAATAAAGACAGTAAGTAATAATTTAATACCTAAGCTCAGATTTAACAGCCAAGAACAGATTGTAACCAAGCACCATTCCAGACTGACAGCAAAAGCAAGGCAAAGAAATATGAATGACTTTATATGCACACACAGAGTATCACAAGACTGATTTGAAACAGGAACCAATTTCCAGGGGCTTTGAACATCTCCAGATGTTCAATGGGAACTGTGCACTGTTAATAAATGACTGATGCCATGCAAACACCTGTATCCAAAAGGCAGTGGTTCTTCATCTGAAACTGTCCCCCCACCTCCCAAACAACAGCAATTGGTAACAAGAGCTCCTGTTTCCCCAGATTTAGCCAAGCTTCCCTTTATGCAAAAACATAAAGTACCATCAAATGAATACAGAATTTTAAGAGCTAAAAGAATAATCATTTTCTTAAGAAACTCAGAGATGTGATACAAGAGAAACTGAGTCTGCATATAAAATTATAGGTTGATGTTATGTTTAACTGTGCAAACTAATGTGTAGTATGTAATCATGGTAAAAATAGGTTTCAAGAAAGCCTTCCTATGGAAATGAAACAAAATCTGGTGAAGTATAACAAATTTCATCGCTTTAATGACTGTGAAAATACTATACTTGAAATGCACTCAGAATTTCAAACTCCTGATATGCAAAATTTTCAAACCTTAAGCAGTCTGATGTGGCTATACCTGTTCTCTGAAATGAAGTATTAGCCCTCACAACAAAGAAAAAAATCCCTTCTCCACTTTTTTATGTTTTTTTTTATTTTTTACATAAATTATGAGAAGTGCTCCCAAACCAAAATCAATTTACAGTTTTAAAAGATTACTACAGATAAAAATGTACATTCCTTTTTCTTTGTGACTATATTTTAAGCAAGACAGTGCCTAAATTCAGAGGATGCTCAATGTTTTAACTGCACAAGCATTACATGTTGCTGTATTCATCACTGCAGAGTCCAAAGGCAGAGCTCAGTGGCATCAACCTTCACATTATGAGATGGGAAAGCAGTCGTTCACTGCACTCAGATTGTTGCTTGCTTGCACCTGGAATCCAGTGAGAACTCACCCTGACCTTTCATGTTTCCCTGAAAAAGCTTTTCTACACTTTTATATAAGCCAAGAGACACAGAGGATAAACAGCTTTTCAGTTCTTTCATTGACTATAAAAAGCATGTTTTCTTTAAATCAATAGTTTAATAGTTATGCTAAATATAGATTTAGCCACATTTCTTGCTTGTAATTCAGTGTAATGCTTCTGGATACCTCAGTCATCATCTTGCTGATTTCTTTTCTGTCAACAGAACAGGAGAGTTCATAATGTTAGGACACAGTTATCTGAAGTAAGAGCACTAATAAATCATGACAAGTGTTTTCAGATACAATGGACTAGACAATGACTGCACTTCTAAGCCATTTTTTGAATGCTGAGAGATAATGTTTCCAGAAAATGGAATGCAGAAATATCAGCCCCCTCCCTCATCCCAAACTACAGGGTTTTATTTCCAGTAAAGAACATGATTTGCCCTGTGCATTAACTAATGGAGTATACAAGAACCAGAAAATATGATGGTGGTGGCAAGAGTCAGTGATCAAGATGCAAGTAACTTGCCCTTCCTTCCCTACCTTACAAAGATGTCATGTTTTCATGTCAGTGTTCATCAAAAGAATAAAGTGTATTGAAAAAGGAGTAACTGCTTAGGGGTTTTTCCTAATATACTTCTAACTTTTAAACAGGTTCCTAAAAGCATTAACTCCAGGCATTCAAAAACTACATTTCTATTCATATTACATTGGTATTTACATTTAAATTGGAAAAAAACCCATGTCGGTCCTTCAGTAAGATCTGTCAAACTACATTCATTGCTTCCCATAAAGATAAAATTAATCAACTGAAGTGAGATCAGTATGAAAGCTTGCTCTTCATCACTGCAAAAACAATTAACCCAACAACACATCATGTGATGGCTTCATACCTCACTTTTCCCATAATTATGTAATCTGTGTTAATTACAAAAGCACAGTTCCAGGGACTTCGATGTTTCCACTTGACAAACGATGGAAGGTCAGAGATTTTCCCTGCTACTTCTTACCAGTTTGAGGAAGTCGATGAGTTTGTGAACATCCTCTCCTGTAGAAAGGTCCACAAAATCCTTTGGCAGTCGGTAGCTCAGGTAAGGGCTGGGCTGGACAGTGACTTTGCTGTTCGTGCAACGGAAAACTGGATAATCCTTTGGGAAAGATACCAAAATGTTTTCAACTCCTCATGAGACTGACTGAGTCACGTTGCCAATGAGTTTATTTGGCATTCATTCAACTAAACTTGTGCTTTCTAAAAATTGTAGTTTTCTTCTTAAAACCTCCACCCACTTCAGAGCAATTTAAAATGTCAAACACGTTAAACAGTCAAATAACAGCTTTCATTGCCTCGCTTTTAAGTTTCCACAATGTATCAATTATTAATGTATTTAATATACATGTGCTTAGCAGAGTGATGTAATAATGGAGCTATAAGGAACTTTGGGCAATAGTAGCTACATAAGTATCTGGATAGAGAAAAATCTTTTTGATAGAACCCCTAAAATTGTCTTCACAGTTTCCTTGTTTAAACACATTTGCAACTATAACTTACTGAAATTGGTTGGCTTTCCAACCAATTTACTTACTGAAGGAATAAATACCTCTATGAAAGAGCCAAAAATACCTCTAAATGCTCAGTTGTAGCAAGTGGTTTTGGGTAATTATACACATTTTTCAGTTCAAGATGTTGACACGCAACATAATTGCCCACTGTACAACAATAAGAAGCTTCATTTCAAAGAGAGAAGACCAGTAACTTCACACCAGATTCTGTGATTGGATATAAACTGAAACATGAAGACAAGTTATTCTACTTTTCATCCAGGTTTACACTACGGATAATTGTGTAAACCATCTGGCACGGAGAACAAGAAATCCCAAAATGAAAATCTGGGTGTCCCACAGACAGCTCAAGAATTTGGGAGTGTGTTTTAACAAAGGAGTCACAGCTTTTAGCAGGAAGGGTCATGGAATGGGTTTTCATATAGCAACAGGCATGTGGTGAGACACAAAAAATGGCCTGAACCACAGCCTGAGGAGTGGTGTTTCCCTGTCAATGTGTTCTGGAAATGGCCACAGGAATAAAGCAAATCTCAGATGTTAAAACCAGCTCAAACGGAGCACGTAATTTCTGTTACCTCTAATGCAGCTCAACAGCTAGAAGATAAAAGCCCACACTGACTAGGTGTGTCTCCTCAAAAACCACCAAGTGCTTCCCAAGATCTACTAACACACTACTTTCCCATCCAGCTGCCCAAGGAGTTGTGAAAATGTGAGGACTGTGCCTTGAGCATGCAGTGAGAAAGAAAAGCTGGAATACAGAAAATGAAGACTCTTCCTCCCTCACTGTATTAATGGGAAGTTACTTGTTTTCATGGAGGCAATGCTACTTGGAAGAGGGAAGGAAAAGCCCTGCTCTGCAAGTCCAGAGAGTTCAACCAGAGCACAGGGCTTCCCTGAGAGTATTGGAGATGAGGAAAACTGTATGACAGATATCAGGAACAAATGAGACATTTAAGGGATTATATAGAAAAGTAGTAGATTTTAAGAGAAATTGAAAGGACCACATCAGAGCTGTGTAAAAGCAAATTTCAGGGCATCTTCTTTGCAATGAGGTCAAAGCTGCAATATGGACTCTTACTGTTTGAACTAAAAATTCCCTTGCAGGCATCTCAAATTAGCAGGTGATACACGTTGAGATTAACTACTGGTTAGTAAGAAAGATTGTACTTCACAAAGAGTTTAGGTGACACGAGTTAAGGGCCTCCATTTACTTCAAAATGGGATTTGCAACACAATTTGATACTAACAGCAAAAGGAAGGGAAAAAAACCTGCTGTCTGAATGTTACTGAGCCTCCCTCACTGCAGGGCTGTACCTGTTCTGTTGCTTCCCCTTCACTCTGGTCTCCTTTCAAGTTTTTCCCAGAGCTAAGTTCTTCCCATGTAAAGAGCAGGGAGTCTGTTACTTCACCAAATGGGTTAAAATCTATTAACCAAATCTTGCCCTGCAAAGGAACCACAGAAGTATTAAAACAAATCACAGAATTAAAACAAAAGAATGAAAAAAAAATCAGAATACACATATAATTTTTTAGATCTTTAGATAAAAAGGTATCAAAACTGAAACTACTTGGCTTCAAGCACTTAAAATATTCCAACATCCTTTACATTGTACAGTTTTAAATCACAGCAAGCTATGACTTACTAATTTACTTTTTTTTTTCTTTTTTTTTTTTTTACAACAGAAGATCAGACAGAGCTCAAATAAACTGCATTTAGTTCTATGCCAGGTGCTTTCAGATGAGACCATACAAGCTCTGTCTAATCTCCGTGGTCCTCCAAGATCCCCAGATAGCATGAAAAAGGAATGCAGGAGGACACCAACCAAAACAAACAAAAAACCTCAAAACACAACCAAACAAAAAAACCTAAAGCAATTAAAGACAGATTTTGCTTTCCATCAAAAGTCACCTCAGCACTGCTGTAAATTCAGATTTCTACAAGAATTGGTTCTCTTGGTCTCAGAAGGGACTCCAAAAACACAGAGCAGGGTGTATAAAATGCTAATGGAGCTCATGAAAGTACAAAAATGCTGTACAGATATAGATAAATACAAAATAACAGAAAGGCATTTTGAACAAAGCCATTTCTAGTAGTCCAGGACAGTTTCTCATGCCTGAACTTCAATATGTTTGTGTTCCAAACAGCTGTGGTAGTGTGCACAACTGCACTCCTGCCACACAACTGAAAAATGAAAGCAGAGAGTGACATAGTAAAGGTAACAGAGACGTGTGTGGGCAAGGAACAAACAGCCTCTATTCCCTGAGTCACCTCACGAAACAACCCCCAGCACAAAGCCATCTTTTCTTACCCAAGGAAGTGTCAACCATTCTAATAAAGCAAAACATTGCAATAAATTATAATGAAATATAACTGCAGCTGCTAGTAAGAATTTGCAAAACCAAGTATTACATCTGGAAGAAATCAAATATGGAAAGAAAAGGTTGCAGTTACATAAGGAGGGCTGAAGACTTTTATTATGTTCATTAAAGATCATGGAATTGGAAAACAAACCTGAAGACTCTGTAACTACTAACCACTCATTTTGCTTTCTCTTCCTTTCCCTCACTCCTGAAGATCTTTTTTCTTTAAAAGATCTTCCCTATCTTGACACAAACAGCAAATATCTTCAATGACTTACACTACAGCCATCTGGCTTCCAACTCACAAAGATGCTTTTGCAGCCTTCAGCACAGAGTAACATGGAGACTGCCTCTCCCACCCACACCCCACAGGCACTCATACACTGTGGAATAGGAAATGCATGGAAACCCATAAGATAAGAGAACAGGAGGGCTCTGGCTGCTCTGTTACCACCCACAGCCAGTTCCTCGTGCAGGTACAGGGAGTCCCAGCACAGATGAAACCAGGGACATTATTTGCAAGCTGGAGCTAAGCCAGCACCTGGGGCTGCACACTGTGTTTCACAGGTCTCTCCCTCAGGACAGTCCATGGGGTACAGCTCTCACAGAGCAAATTTTAGGAAGCCAAACCACAGCACCAGTAGTACAGACACCAGACAGCTACAAAAGAAACTGTGAAATGAGGGCAGTCAATCCTGAGTGGTTTCTTACCTGTTTTGGAAGGGTGAAGAAGCCCAAGTCTGTATAGCTGAGTTCAACAACTCTGCACTAATTCTGCCACCATCAGTGAGATAGCCAGGGGGCAAAGCTCTGCTGTCATTTCCCATCTCTGGTCCTCCTCTAAAGGCCATCACAAATTCTCATTACAAGTGATGTTTTACTTTTGCTAATGGGGATGTCTTGTTAGCTCCAAGGCAGCACGAGCAGTAATCTGGGATTTTAGATTCATTCTATCACACTAGAAAAACAAGCTAATGAACCAATTTAATCACAGACAGGCTGGCAAAGTTCACTCATCAGTTCAGAGAATCTTTCCTTGGATCAGAAATATTTATACTTTATACTTCCCTACAAAAGTTCACAGAGATTCCTCTTCACCCCAAATACATCAAACTCAGCTTTTACACAGGAACAGGAGATAATTTCTTTAGAAAAGGTATGTACCCTGAAAAACACTGAAAATTGGGTTTGAGACTCCTGAAAGCAACACAGTTTTTGTGAGCACCTGGCAGTGTTTCTCCACCCCTGCAGACAGCACTGCCCCAGCTACAACACCAGCTGTTTCCTTGAGATGGTCTTAAATCTGCACTGAGCTTTGATAGCTGCAAATTGACGGGAAATGGCAAAACAACCTAAATGCCCATTTTCAGGGCTCATTAAAAGGAGTGTGTACAACCCTGAGGTCAGTAACCAGACTGTCTTTTCTTAAGATTAAATTCTCTTTCAAGTCTTACATGCAATGTCATGATTTAAATGTAGTTTCAGATGACTTGCACTGTGTATCTAAAGAACAGCAGTAAAGCTATTTATTTGCCATCTTCTGCCTGCTATTAGTAATCTTTGAAATGAGAAATGCATGAGCCAAGAAAACAAAGTTGTTCATATCTGGAGGGGGAAAAAAAAAACAAACCATCCAACTTGTAGTACATAAGATTTTTTTTCCTCATCCTAACAGAAGGAATCAATAGATTTACCACACCATGTCAGCTTCACGCTTTGTTTTACTAAAGCATTAAGCAGCACACTGCTGAAAGGAAGTGCCCATGACAAAGACTGTTTAAAGGAAGTTGAAGATAGATAAAATGCAAACTGAACTGTTACATCTGCCTGACTCCAGCTGCACCTTCCTGCCCAGTGACAACACTCTCAAGGCAGAGACAAAAGTGCTGGTCTGCACATTGACAAGGGCTGTGAGCCCACAGTGGTCGGGGGCCACTCACTGTGTTTCCCTTTATTACCACAGTGACTTGTCTTGAACATGGTTCACTGTTCACACCTGGGAGACAGCAAAGAGCAACAGCAGAGCTGACTCTCAGGCTTTGTCAGCTCCTGCACAAGGACTGTGAACTGCCACCCTCCTCAACCAGCAGGACTTGCACCATCTGACTCCATACAGTCTCCCAAGGAACTAAAGCAGGCACAGGGAGGAGGCTGCTCTCACTCACAACCATATCAAACAACAAGCTGCTCCTCCAAGCTGAATATTTAGAGTTGAAAATATTTAAAACAAGCACAGTGGCCATTTCTCTCATTCTGTAGGTGAGGTTGCTGTGCAACCAGCGTGATGAGGAGCACGGGCTCTGGAAATTAATCATGCTCACAAACACTCAATATTTTTTTGCTGCCTGTAACTCAGACACAAAGGGAACGATGAATAATACAGTTGCAAACCACAGAAGTATGTGTGAAAGGAGGAGGATCTGACACACAAAGGGCTATCTGGCAGTTTACAAGACTTGAGGGTAGAAGGCACCGAAAAACATCTTGATATTTTATCTTGACAGATGAAGAAACACTGCTCATTTGAGATCCCACAGGCTGAAACCTTTTACTTAAATAATCTGTTTCCATGCCTCAGCTACGAGGCAGGGGACCCAACAGCAGAGTCTGGTTCAATGCTGAAATGCTGCTCCTCATTTTCCCTGACAGCATCCTCACATCCGAGGATTTGAGCCAGGGAGATGATAATCTTCATTCCAGCATGGCTGTTCTAGCCCCTGGCCTGGTTTTAGGTATCTACGTGAAGAGTTGTGCTGAGAAACAGTACAGCAGTTGTTTTCCACATGAGACACCATCCTGTCTAGTTTCTGTTTTGCAAACTATGGGCATGATTTACTATTAAACAGTTGCAAAACAGTTTAGCAACATTCAAAGTCAGAATCAGGACTTAGTACCAATACTCCCAACTCAGCTCAAATGAAGACTTTCTCCAACCCCATAAGTGTAAGCAAGTTCAACAGTGAGACTCAGATGTACAGAACAAAAGCCTATAGCCATTGTTTTTGCATTTGTGGTTTGGTATTTGGAAAAAAATCAACACTTATTTTTCATGCACTAATGTGATTCTCAAAATCAGGTTGTGATACCCTAAACCAGTTTTTGAGATTTAAGGCTACACAGTGCATTTGTGGTTGTGGTTGCTTTTAAAAGAATGCATGTGTACCTTTCAAGCACAATTCATCTGACCAAATATTTCTCTCCACTGACCCTAGGAGAAGTCAAGGTGACTAACTCTGATATTGGCACCTGAAGTTCACAGATTTGTTCAGGTTGGAAAAGACCTTTCAGATCATAAATTCCAACCTTTAACCCAGCACCACTGTGTTCAGCACTTAAACCACATTCACAAGCACCACATCTCTGTCTTTTAAATATCTGAGATGGAACATTTCTGCCCAACTCCACCACTATCTGCATGTTCATCTGGATCTGCCCAGCTCTGAGAATCACAGCTGGAGTGGTTGGAAAAGAAAAAATTGTCTTCCATCTGTCATAAACTGAACATGCCACATTCATATTCTCTTTTCACAATTATCCCTTCATATCCTAGGCTTCCACACATGAAGTACAAGTTACCATTTTCCAACCCCACATGGATAATCTGAAGAAATATTAATGATTTTGTTTTGATGAGTTCAGATGCCATAGGGAAAAATAATACATGGGGGGAAAAACAAAGCCCAAGGAAATGCCTATCTTAAAAGAAAATGTCCCAAATCTGTTTGTGCTTAAGACATATTTACACCCCTAATCCTATTATACTCCTACTGTAGACAGTGTTTAGCATAGACAAAGCCCTATGGAACAGAATAACATCAAGAAGGTTTTGGGGGTTTGTTTGGGGTTTTTTTGTTTGGTTGGGGTTTTTTTCGGTGAGATTTGGTTGCTTGCTTGGTTTTTTCCCCAGAACCACTTCTAGGAAGATGGAGCCATTACTCGCTCCATTTCATAACATTTCAAGGTTTTCACAGAATAAACAATTAAATACAACCTACTGTTCACTTACCCTGCTGTCTCTGTACACATCAAAAACAACTGAAAAGGAGGAAAAAAGTGTTAATCTTAAAAGATACATATTTCACTGAAGATACCTACATCTGAATAAACACGTGTACATGGCACAATCTGCAGAGTCAATATGTTCTAAAGAACTGCAAACCAGAATTAGGTTCATTTCCAAGAGGGAGCAGAAATATTTCAGGAACTACTGTTAATGCACTGGGAGATTGGCTGCTGGTTTTTCCATTTAATGCTGGTTTCTTCTGTTGATTTTTCCCCCCAGTGAAGAACACTTGATAAACTCTAAAGCCCAGAGAGAAGCTTATCTTTGACATTATTGCTGTTTCGTTTACAGCAGAATGGAGAAATTTCAAGGAAGGATCAAGACTCCTCTGTGTTGGACATTGGACAAACATTTAACAAGAGAAAGTTCCTGCTTGAGGGAGATTAGGCCTTCAGCAGCTAAAAGACAAACAGGTTGTAGGAACAAAGGGGTGCGTGCCATGTTTGATGTAACCCAGAGCAGACCCAGCACACCTACTGATTATCAACAGCTCCTTCAAAGAGCCCCCTTGACTTGGTGACTGACAAAGCTGCCCTGCCTGGCTCTGCTGCTGTTCCTCCCCTTGGCTTAATTAAACATGAACCTTTGTACATGCAGCTTTCTATCAGCTGCTGTTCTGTGTGCTTAAACAAATCCTTCAGTTGTCTTTCTCTTGAGCTGGGAAATCCACAGATAAGCAGTCAGGCATGGCCACATGCAAAAGCTGCACCAGTTTAGCAGGAAGAAAGGGAAAAAAAAAATTACAGCCTCAGACAAATGCTGTATTGTCACTTCCTTCGTTAATAAGGAAGGGAATATTTCAGCTAAGAGATTTCCCAATACATGTGGATAAACTAAACTCAGGATATGACTGCAGAACACTTGAGTCTCAGGAAGCTGCCCATCAGGAACAGGGATGTTGATTGATCACATCCATGCATGAAAGGCTTAATCTGACATTTCATGTGAAACTGGCTGGGCTAAGGGCAAACCACAACTCCACAAAGCCAAAGCCAGGCACGTATCTGGTTCTGACCATCCAGCCTAAATATCCACCCAGCTCTGGCACAAGCTCAGCTGCGTCAATTTAAAACGTCACTCCAGGATTAAGTGCTCTATTCCCTCAGGAAGGCAAGCCCTTGTGGCTAATTCAGTCATGAATGCAAAGAGGAGGACAACAACCCCAGGATTTCTTCTCCAGCTGTGAAACTGAACTTGGTGTCTGCACCACGGCCTCTCTTCAGCCACATCCCATTAATGGAACACTTGCATCTCAGTTTTCTATCAAGTGAGGCCTGTCAGCTTAAAGCAAGCCCATGGCAGTCCATGAGATCACATCCCTGGTAGGACTGATTGCACACTGTGACTAGTTCAGGGCACTCACAAACACTGAACAAAGAAGAACATCTGAACTCTTTCCTCTTCTTAGGGATCTAAGAGCAGGACTGTCCTGTGCCAGTGGCACTGCAGTAAAACTCTACCTCTGCTCAAAACAGAGGGTAAGCCACGGCCCAGCTCCACAGTAAGCACTGCTGCCTCCAGAGCACTGTTTTACTGGGCTCTTATGAAAGGTATTTAGAAGGTTCTAACATAATTTAGAAGTATTTATAAAGCATTCGCCCATCTGTTATCCTACTGCTCTGACTCTGCAGTGCTTCAGCTGCTCTGACTCAACTCTTCCATCTGGAGATCCTACCAGACCAACTGGAAAAAGCAGAGCAAACAGCATCAAAACCCCAACGAAACAAGAAGTCAGGAAAAAAAGCTGTAATACCTTTCCTTTTAAAAGCAAACAAACAAGCAAATCCAGATTTTATTGTTAACAACACATATGCTACCAGACAGTGGATCAGGGGAGATGATGGGGGATAAATGAAAAGTGGTAAAAAAAAAAAAAAAAAGACAAAAAAACCCAGAAAACATTTCTGCACGACATTTCTCTGCAGATGGACCAGTATTTAGTCCCTCAGAAAAAAAGGTTAACAAACCTTCATCCCAGAAGGTCACCCTGAAACCTCCTTTTCCCAGGAGGTAACTCAGATGCCATCCTTTATATAAGATGACACTTCAGACCTTTCAGTTCACCAGACAGCAATTTCAGAGCCTAAATCTAGGCATCAATTTCCAAAAATAGTGCCCTGAATTCTTATCTATCAGTTGATTACATACCAGCTAAAATTACATTGGAACACAGAGGAAAATTAAAAGACAGTAATCAGAATGTCAGATCTATATGACTGATCTTACTTCAAGACACAAGGCTATGGACCAATTAAATTACTGTACTGATTTCCAGACTACTACTCTTCTCCAAACAATGGTCCTTGAGAACCTCTCTGGACTGAAATAAAGGAACTCTGCAGAGTTAAATTATTACGTATTTTAATATAACAAAGACTGGCACTAGAAGGCATCTTTTTCAGACAGTCAGAGAGGACAGATCTATTTAATTGCACTGGTGGCTCAGCAAAATAACTAGCCATGTTCAGAGGTTGAATTTTAGACAACACAACTGCCAGACAATTCTCATGTTTATGTATTTTACTAAACTGAGGCTTGGTCTATGCAAGATCCAATTTAAATTCCTTCCCCAAGTTTTTCACCTCTACTGATTCCCCATCACAATGGAACACTACCCTATTCTTACTAAACCATGTCAGGAAACTGTTTCCAATAGAATTTGCAAAGGACTTCACTTTTAAAGAACAAGACAATTTACTTGTGCTGCTTAGGTGTAACAAATACTGTTGCCTTTAATCAAAAGTTTCAGCACCTAGACTGGTGTACATTAATATTCTAGGAGAAAACTTCTTGAAAAGAAACTTAAAAACCCTTTATTCAAGAAATACATCAATAATTTAGCAGCAAACATCTGACATCATCTTTATAAACCTGTATTCTTCTTACTACTGAATGCCTTTTGTAAAGCATCTCCTATTGTACTTCTCAGGTATAAAATTTTTCAAGTATAAGGGGAAAATGCCTCAAAAAAGTCATTAGGCCTTTTGAAGGAATCTTTCACTCATTTACTGTGTTTTCCTGAAGATCTCCAGCCTATTTCTCCAGGGTTTTTTTGTTGCCAATTTTATAGTCATTCCAAACCTTTGCTGCTCCATGTGCTAAAGCCACAAGAGCAGCAAGCTCTCCCAAGTTAAAAAGGACCAAGTCCTGTGAAAGCAATAGTTGTGAAGAGAGAGATGCATATCCAGAGATATCCTTACAATACTTACAGTCTTCATCCAAGAATTTGTACTGTATGTGTTTCTTGAAAAACTCCTGTATGGCTCTACAGATCTCCTCATGTTGCTTGGAGATGTGGTCGTAGTATTGGGTGTAGTCCCTCTGGGAGATACCTGTCAGTAATTTTACTTAATTATAAAGGGCTCTAGGCATGCAGAAAACCCAGCCAGACATTGTTATGGCAGTTGTAACCAGGCACATGCATGTGATCATTTGTATTTCACAAGATGGGGTTCTCCAAAGTTTCAACCATTACCAATGACTTACTGTTTAGCTTTATTCTCCCATACTGAAAGTACTTCCATTAGGAATCTTGTCCTTGAACAGCTCTGTCCTACATTTCTTCATTTTATATGCACACCCTTTGGCTAATTTGAAGTGAATTCCAGGAGGAACATTCACCTATCTTTAAGTTTCTAGTTCTTGTCTTTTCCTTTCAGTTTTATTCCCTCTGGTTACTCTGGTCAAAAACCTTATTCTGCACATCAGATGTAGGTACTACAATTTAGAACCATGGAATGAAAGAGGTAAATGCTAAGCTTGCACATTAGCAAAGATGATAGACCCTAGTGTACCACAGCTTCTCCTTTAACCAATATTTTAAGAGTGGAATAACACATGCCTGTTTGATAAGGCACTACAGGTGAAATCTTACATCCCAAAATCAATGAGATGGCACACAGTCAAGTACCTCACTACTCCCTCAAGGGCTTTCTTGACTATCTGACATTAAATAAACTATCCCAGCCACATCACAAGCTCTTAATTTCAGACACTTGTTTGTCTACAAATAAACAACAGTTTTAAAATGACATCAACAGGATTATACACTTGCATCCATCCTGAGTGACAGTTCTCATACAGGATGTGTCAACATAAGCCATGGCAATACCCTACTTCACAAATGTCAAATCCAAGAGCTGCCCCATCACTGCAGAATGAGTAACTCAGGCTATTTACATAGAGAAAAAGCCAGAATCCCCACCAAAAGATTTATCCATGATGTCAGTTTGCTGTTTTAACCACATACAAAACAAAGACTGTTTTACTGTAAGACAATGCTGACTCCTCCCAAAGATGTGCTCTTTTTAACAAAGTTCATATAGAAAGTCCATGATGTCAGTGGAACTTTGACTTTTTAATACCAGTGCAAAGCTGAACCTGTGTCTAGAAAACAAAAACCAAGAGATGATGGCATCTCAAGGGATGCAGATGTGTAACTGGAAAATCATTCACTCCACTGCAACTATTGCTCCTTAGTTTGACTGACAGGCTCATTACTTTTAAGAGCATGGGAACACATTGTGAAAAATCTTGGAACTATCTTCAGAAATGCAGCTGGAGTGCTAGCTAAAAAAAAAACACTCCATACTGGCAGATCTACAGTCTCAAATCCTAGTCATGAAATGTACAGTTTTTAATTAGCCAGTGTACAAATGTCTTGTGTCATTTGAAAATAAATATTACTATACATATATATATATATTCTATATTACATCTACATTCAAATGTTTTAGAGGGTATTACGGTGATGTGTATTTCTGGAAGTTGTGGTGTTCCAGCAGCACAGAACAGGACAGAATTCAGCTCTTTTCCCTTCAAAAAGCTCTGTCAGTAGCCATCAAGCAATACTGATCTCATGGAGAATCCCTGCTACGAGCAAGATAAACTGTTACAGAGAACTGTAATAAACCTGCACTTGGCATAAATTGAGAGAGAATGGCAAGACAAGTGTAGGAGCACCATAAAAAAGAGCCAAATAAAATGCCATGGGAGAATGGTATGTGTTCACAGCACCTGGATTAGCACAGCTCCAAACATCCATGTGCAGCTCCACAGGACACTCAGGTCAGGAAACAAAGGAGTATGTTCCCAAAGATTCACAGAGGTGAGACTGGATGGAGCAACAAATTGCTGACAGCTCCCAACAGGTACAAAAAAGCACATCCAAAACAAGCCCACAGTCACCATGCTGAGAAGCAGACAGGAGAAACAATGAGGACTATATGGCTGATAACCCTTGCCTTCCATATCATCACAAGGTATCCTGCATAGATCACTTGTAGATATGGAGCTTGGTGCTTGTGAATATGAGACAGACAAAATGAGCAAACCTGGTTTTATCTTAAAGCAAAAATAAAATCACCTTCCTGTAAAGTCTGGATTTGCTACATCACTGCTATAACATTTCCTTGTCAGAAGAGTTCAGGCAGAATGATTCAACCTTGTTAAGAACAAATGTGCACAAGTTCTGTGCTATTTGCATTTCTGTTCGTCTCTAAAGATTCCACAGTAGACCACACCAAAAACAAACTCAAGCTCCAGAACAGTACTTAGCCTGAAATTAAACCACTTAACTCAAGCACCTGTATGTGCACTAGATGCCTCAGCTCCTGCTATAGTTAGCAGAGAATAATCTACACAACCAGAGGAGTGTAATTCAGCTCAATTTATCCTAAATTACCCTAAAGCTGCCTAAAATACATGCTCTAGCACAACCTGCCTCTTCTCCAGCTGTCAGAGGTCTCCCAGTGCACCCACCAGCTCTTTGCATGCTGTGGATGCCCTGGCTGTTCAGTAGCATTTGAAATGTTTTACATTCAGGACTTTGAACCAGAGTAACAGAACAACACTGACTAAGCTACACTGATTATGACATGAACTCAGACACCTCATACACCTGTGGAGATGCTCTGACCTCCTCAACTTTCTGTATATAATATCCACATGGGGTCTTGTCCTAGCAGCACAACACACAGTTGGCTCTGTATTCACTCTGCAAGTCTGAGATGATGCAATTTGCTCCTGAATATAAAAGAATCACTCACAAAACAGCCTCTGGGTGAAGTTTCTGAATTAACAAATTAAGAATATTCCCCCTGTAATGGTGAGCATGCTGTGCTGTCAGGCTTTCAAATACAATGGAAAGATAAATGTGGCACACCACATTTTAAATTACAGGAAAAAAGAAACCACTAATTTCAGAAATGAGGTGTGACAAGCAAGAACTGTCTTCAGATCTAACTCTCATTCAAGGAATCAGATAAACTCCTCTGAACTTCACCTAATAATTTTGTCTAAGAACATCCTTACCTAAAAGCTTGTTTTCCTTGACAAAGCATCTGAATTCAGCACCAGGGATTAGTTCACACCATTTGCGAAGAACAAGCTGTAGAGGGAAAACAAATGACAAAATATTGTTTCAGAAAGGTAACATGTAACTTGTTGTCAACAGCTATGCCTTCTAGATCTACAGTTCTGCTGTAATGGTAAGATGACCTATGGTACACAAAAGCAAAACAATCTTAACCTACAGTTCACATAATCATCTCAGCAAACATTTCAAAGCAATTAGACTTAATATTCGTTTCAGAGAATCACAGGATGCTTTCAGCTGGAAGGCACTTCTAAAGACCACGTACTCCAAACCAGTTTAAAGCAGAAAGACTCAGACTGCACAGAAGAAAGGTTTTCACCATGAGGCCTGTCAAGCATTGGAACAGATCCTTCATAGAGGCTGTGCAGCCTCCACCCACTGAGCTTTTCAGATCAGATTTGATAAAATGCCAAGCAAGCCAAATTGAACTCTTACCTGGCTTTGAGCATGAGATGAACTAGAGACCTCCTGAGGCCCCTTCCCACCTATTACCTTATACTCTTCCACTTTGTACAGTATTTATAACTGTGAAATCGTTTATGAATCAACTTCCAAGTTACATTAATGATAGAGCATGGAAAATGAAAACCCTGCTGTACAACACAACAAATCTGTCATGGAATTGGCAGAAAGTTGCTCCCTAGTCAAAGGAGCTGATGAGCAGAATTAAATTTATCCAAATCAACCTCTATTCTGGTACACACCCAAGCAGAATCCTGTGACGCCTTTGAAGGCGCAAACCAGTTAAAATAAGGACACGGGATAGAAATAGAAAGCAAACTATTATAGTCAATAGGACAGACTGCCTGGTAATTAAAGCATCTCTCTGGCACTTCCTCAAGTTTCTGCATTTCCTAAGATAAAGTATTCAGAGGGATCCATTTTTTTGAAGGCCTCAGTTACTGCTACTGGATACTGAAAACTCCCAACACCCATCAACTGCAGCAAAAAAACTTCAGTAATCAAAGATGACATTCCTAACTACAGTGTAAACAAGAAACTGTTCCAACTTTCAGATGTCCTGTATCTTTAAAGCAAACTTGATAGTGCTTTAAAAAAAAAAAAAATAGGGTTCATTCACTTTTCTAAAGTCCTTCAAGCCCACAGGATGATGACAAATGTTATATTTACATAAAGACTATTATTAGAGAGATGACTAGATGCTACCATAAAAGCAATAGCTCCATGCTAACAGCTTAAAGCATGTCTAGCTGAACATTTTAATGTGGTAACAAACATATGAAACAAGATATGACAGAACAGCTCAGGATGTCCCCAGTCACTACAGCAAGTTTCTCCCTTAGTAACCTCAGTGTGATGTTCACAAGCAGCACACCACCAAGAACTCACGACTTTCAGCTACTGAGCTTGTCCTTCCTGTCAAAACCTGACAGACATGAGATGAAACTGGAAGGAAGCTTCACAAGTCTGCACTTTAGCTCACCTGATCTGCAATTAAATGAACTCCTTAAGACCTGCAGCACTTAACCAGACTTCCCCTCAAATTTTATGGACATGCACCCAAGCACAAATGGCACCAGTAATTTCATTTAAATTACTTAGAAATCATGCCAAGAGTCCTACCTCGTAGTTCAGGGAAGGATCGGGGGAATCATCAGTACAGTGAATAAACCTGGAAAAGGAAGGCACAGGCATCAAAATCTGTTTCACGTGTAATGTTTTAGCCACAGTGAGAAAAATAACCCCAAACTGTGAAACACAAAGCTATTGCTAAATCATTTCCAGTATGTACAAACCAAATAAATGCAATAGATCGGTAACAACCCTCCTTCTGACAATTATCAGGGAAAGAAAAAAAATCATCTCTTTTCTTCTACTGCCATTTGGAAGCACTCAAATCCAGTCAAGGATGAGGCCAAAATGTCAGTGTTTATGCACTATCGATTTATTTGTTTGAATCAATAGAGCTGCTCCTTTCCTCTTGCATTGTTACGTTGGCATAACTGAATTCTCAAAGAACCAGATAAACTTGAGCAATCTAATCCAGTTCCATTGCAGCATGTTTTCCTGAGTACTTTTAATGTTTAACTTCCCAAACCACACAACAGAGACACATCATCGTGCCTTCCAGCAGCTCATTTCCATGAATAAAGGATGCAAAACAGCGCTGCTGCTCGGCACTTCTGATTCCACAGCACAGGATCTTCTAAATTAAGAGCCTTAAGAAATACTCTTACAAATCTCTTGAGAGTGGGAATAAACAAAACTATTTCCATAACTGCAAGCAGACGTCAAGGTTTTGTCCCTTGTGAGTAACTGACTCTGTGTGTCTCCTTTCAGGAACTATCAAGACTGGAGGCTGTTATAACCCAAGTCAACTTCCATGTACCTTTTTGTCATTTTACAGCAAACCTTGCAATAAATTCTGTAATTTTCAGAGGGAATTTGCAGAAGGACTTGCACTTTCCTTCCAATTCTACTACCTGACCTTCCTGGCAGCAAACTACTAGGACACACAGAACTGTGTAAAGGGTCATTGCTGAGCAAGAGTCCTAAATACAACATTTGCACTGTCTCCTCTTGGCAGTGAACTTCACTAAGCAACCCAAAAGTCTCACGTGTCTCACATAAGCACTGCATTTGTAAGACAAGGCTGCCCAGCCTTCAGTTTGAAGCAAAGAGCGACCATAAGGGTTCATTCTGTGTGCTGCCAGCAGAAATACATCTCACACATTTCAGTTTAGACTATAATACCCACAACACAAAGAAAAGTAGGGCAATAGCAGGCAGGCTTTCCAAAAGCACTGTGATCAAACACATCATATGTATCTGTAAGTCGGTGTAAACAGATAACATCCTTCAACTCCAGTTTGGATTCCCTGCAATTTAAGATCTGTCAAGGCAACAGAAACAAACCCATGAGAGCTCACAGTTTGAGAGACTCAAAATTCCTCCCTTACTAGAATATATGCATATCAAGCTGAAGAAAATATCCCCCCCCCCAAAGCCAAAATAAATTAACTATAAAAAGGCAGCTGAACTCCAGCACGTGGGGTTTTACAGTCTCTGCACATTAGGACCTGTGTAAACTCTCAGATGGGGATACCTGCAACCTGCTGCATTCCAGTAACACACAGTCTTTGCCAGCAGTCAGAAAACTCCAGCCTTATGAACAATTGAAATTATTCCCTAACTCAACCCTCAAATATTTGGAGTAAGAGCTTTGTGGGGAAAGATTTTTCCTCTTTCCTTGTAAGTCAGAACATTAAATCCTTGGGTGCCATCCCAAGTCCCACACACTGCTCAGATATTGCTGCCAAATCAAACAGGCAAAATTATGAATACAGGCAAAAATACTGCAAGACACAGTAAGGGTACTTTTCTTGAGCCTTAATGACACAGGACTGAGTACAAATGAGGAAAAAATGGGAGAACACAGTGAAAGATAAAGTAAATTAATGTTTTTGTAGTCTTATTTTCCTTCTAACTAGTATCACAAGGATTTGTCAGTAAAAGGACATTACTACCACCCCTGTCTTGGGGGTAACTTTTGGGCAACTTGAGGTTGCAATTTTATATTTTTTACCAGTTTATTGTAGCATTAATTGCTCAGATCCATCTGAACTTGTGTTATTACAGATTTCTACTTAGATGTCAAGAACAGAAGGATCAAGGTCTCTTTACATGTAGCAGCTGTATTTTAACTCCAGATACATATTCTTGACCACAGGACACACTACACAAAGCCACTATGTAGTTCAGTCCTCAACACTGAGAAAAACCATTTTAAGAAAGTTTGTAAGATCTCCAGTACCTACCCTGCTAAAAAAGCCATGAACTCATTTGCAAATCACTGAGACTATTCTGTGGATAATTAGGAACTATTACGAATATGATGAGAATTGTAAAATTTATTCTGTACCTGATACTTCCCTGCTATCATCTCATAGCTTATTTTAAAACCTTAATTAAAAAAAAAAAAAAAAAAAGAAA
>VXBX01005896.1:1308177-1322369 GCA_013400415.1 Scytalopus superciliaris | reverse complement strand
AAAAAAAAAAGTCAAATGAGAAACTTCTGACAGCCTTTGAACTGTATCTTTATTCCTTGAATATTGAACCTTCCTGGAACTTTAAGGACTAAAAGAAATAGGAAATTCAAGCACCATTCAAAAGAGGATCTTGCACTGCACTGCAAATTGCTCAGAAGAACAGGGCAAGAGTAAAACCTCAAGAAAAAAAAAATCATCATCAAAGGCCTCATTTTCTATATCCTCTCGTGTGGAACTGCCTTCCCTGAAACAGGACATATTGAAGCCTAAACCAGCAGCTACTGTTCTTGCTAAAAGGGACTGGAGTGCCAAGGCACATCTTCGTGATCCAACACTGCCTCCTATGTTCTGTTAGGAGAACACAGGCTGTTACTCCCTATAAAAACTTCATCATTTCTTTACAGTTTGGAATTCAACCTTGAGAAGCCCTCTTATAAACACCTAAAGGAATAAAAAAATGTTTCTCATGCTTACTGTCTACCATAAGTCAAAGGGCAATCCCTGCAAAAGATGTTCTCTGCATTAGTTTGCTTTTTAACAAGGCTAAACTTGAAAGAGTTCTTATTTCACCTCTAAGGCTGTGACTATTAAACAACTGGAAAAATAAGAATAGTTTAGCATTTAAACCATGCTGTATTGTCCTACAGAATAGCAGCAATCTCTGAAAAAATTTCAAGATTTATTAATAAACATGATATCTTATAACTGTAGGGGCATGATTACATCAGTAGAAGTATTGCTAATATCTCTCCCAGTCTCAAGGTAGTCAATCAATCATGTTTTAACAAAACCACGGTTCACCCATTCTAACAATAAGGAAGGAAACTGTTCTAAACCAAAGCACCCATCAGGTCTTTAAAAGGATTTTTGTTCAAAAGAGGAGTTTTAACCCCTTAAGAGAAATCCCAGTTAGAAAGGGATTTTTTTTTAATATCACATATCCACAGCACTAAGTTTCTGAAAGCCTACATTAAAACCTAAAAAGTCAAGGATCACACCACCTACAAGATTTTTTGTGAATACAGCTAAGTAAAATACAATGCTGACTTTAAAACAGAAATAACATTAACTACATTAATGAATGCATTACTCTGAAGTCTTTGTTAATTTATACAAAATTAACAAGCAGGAAAGTTCACTCATTAGTCTGAACTTTTCAGCCAGTGTCAACATCATGAGAGAATCCAACCATTTAAAACAGTCAAAGTTCAGTAGTCATGCCCAGTATATTTGCATTAAGACCATATTTTTAATGGTTTCTATTGAAGCATTGCTTGGCTGAAGTTTTCTCAGAACTCGAGACAGCTGAGAATTACAACAAGGGCAGTTCCCTGACCTGAACAATGTACAGACTGATAGGAGGGAAGCAGGTAGGAAATGGGAGAGGAAGGACGAGGCAAAGAAAGTGGTTTGCCTTAAGTTTCATGCCACTGGCTTAAAAAAACAGATCTACAAATTGCCATTGCAAAATGTTTACCATATTATGGCCCACAAAGTAGATTTTTATGTTCATACAATTGAACAGAAAACAAAACAGCAACAACAAAAAGAGTATACAACATTGCAGCTGTTACTGTGCAGGGCAAGAAACTTCTAGAGCATACTGAGTATTAATGAAAGAAACAGAAATATAGCGCATTTTTCCTCCCTCCAAGTAGCTCTTCCAAGGGATTTGGATGTATTATGTATGCAATTTTCATTTGTTCAGCACTTCAGGTTCTTATGCCAGCTTCATTTTTAATTTTTGCTTGCTAAGGACTAGGAAACTGGCAGCTAATCAATGGTATAATTAAGGAAGACCACTGTTCTGATTTAGCAATAATCATTCCACTGTTTGGGGACATTTCGTACAAATAGCTTAGTAATTTAGAAATACCATTGGCAGACTGGACAATAATATATGCTTTAATCAAGTAGAACATATTCATAAAATATAAGATACGTCAGCCTGGGCAAGGATCTCTAAATGGACTGGGCCCCTGCAATTTGAGGTGTTGCCTTTCTGCTGGAGGTCATTCTCCCACAGCAGGATCAGCAGAAGGGACTGTGCCTGTTACAGGCTGCTCAGGCACTGCTGCTTAGTCTGGTGTGAACGTCAGGTGAAATCACTGATGGGTCAAAGTTTAACACCCATGCTGTGAAATCTCACACCGCAGGAACTAGAATGTCCTCACTGCCTCTACCACCAAGTCAGTGCTGACTGCAGGGGCAAGGGGAATAGCTGAGGCACTTACACCTGAGTGGAGACAAAACCTGGCAGAAAATGCACTGATTTCAGTATCACTGAAGGTGGTTGAATCAATTCATTCTGCCACACAAATGAACACACACAAAGTGGCCAAATCTAAATCAAGTGCTTGCTAAACACTTGGTTGTCTCCCAAACTCCCTGGGAAGTGGATAACCAGACCAGAATTCTGCAAGGAGTGCAGGGTACTTTTTGCCAAACCTCTTTATACATGAGGATAGTAAAATACAAAACCTGTATTATTTAACATTCACAAAGGGATGATACAAAGTGTGCAATTCTTTTCAGACCCACAGGACTCAGCCCTGAAAGCCAGTACAACAAAGGAGGCATTAAATTTTAGTGTTCAACCCTCTGAGAAGGTTCAGCCCACCTCAAGGAAACCATGAAAAGCAGCTCCTTGATAAGGCACCAAAGCCTTCTGAGAACCACAGTTTACTCACCTCTGAAATGTAAACTATAGATTTCTCATCTTCCCATCCCTTTCATTCTCTATGATCCCAGAATCATGAATTCTCAATCTCACAACTGTTTCCCAAGCACAATATACTGTTCAAACTGTCTTCTCCCCTCCTCCTCCTCAGTCTCTCTCTTGCACCTCACAATGTTGCAGGTTAGACATGATGTAAAGTCCCACATCAGAACTGGACTGGCAGCCACACTTGCAACTCCATAAATGCAGAGATAAGGATGAGAAGCTACTACCTATCTTTTTTTTTTTTTAATGTATCAGCAAACTGGGAGAAGAGAGTTGCAGGAATAAAAAAGGCAATTGGATGACATTAAAATGTGAAACCAGTTGCATTAAAGAAGGACATTTTTGTCAGGTCATGAAGCACTGCACAGGAGACTACTGTCCTTGGTAACCCTCTATAATGCACCCAGACCAAGGATTCTGCATTTGACTGAGTCTCCTATATATTGCAGCAATATAAACAAGCATTGAATAATTACTGAAAAACAATCTCTCCGATACCAAGCCATGGACTGCCCCTTTTCTCTGAAATTCTGGTTGTCTGAAAAGAAGATAGGAATATTAAACTCCAGTAATTATATTTTCTTTCAGAAAAATGCTGTATTTTAGAAATGAGTGACATCCATCAATCAGATGCAGGTACTACAGGAGGAAATTGTTCCTATACAATTAAGTACTCTTTTCATGTGAGCAGATAAAAATAAATCTCAAGCAGATCATACTTGTAATTTCATGTGCAACTGTTATCCTTATCCACAGTTTCTGGAATGCATTTGTTCCAAGAGCTATAAAAACTTGGGTTCAGAAGGAGCTCTAGAAATACGCTAGCAGAAGTCTCAGGCATCTTCCAGGCAGCCACACAAACCTCAACAACTTTAAAATATGAAAGGGACATGGCAAAAATCACACTGTATTAACATGAGGAGTGGCACTAACAAGGAGGGTAGCAACAAGTAAACAGCAAGAGCAGTGGAAAGGCAAAAAAACCCCAAGATTCAAACATCACTTGCTCTGGAAAGCAATTCAGTAAAAATGGTGTTAGTCCATAATGTCATTTTGCAGGTACTACTTTAATGTTTCCCTGGTTTGCTTTGGGTCTTTTTGGCTGGGTATAAATAATTTTGTCACTAGAAATCTACTCACGGCTGAGTGAGGTCACGAGTAATGAAGTCTGAACTCTTGAAGAGGAGGAAGATGTCACTGAGAGCTTTGCATTTCAGAGAGCTGTTCATTGCTATCCAATAGGCATCCTAAACAAAAAAAGGACATTATCCAGAAATGCACCTTTACTACAAGGAAGGGATGCAAGGTGAAGATCTGTCTGAATATTACAGAACATTTGTAATACATACAGCAAATTATTTTTTTATTTTGAGGAAAACTTCATTAGCTGTTACAAGAGACAATAATTATTGTTTTTCGTATGAATACCCTGTTGGAAGCAGAGCAAATCCATTTTAAAAGCTAAGTTTTTGCCTTACTGCTTCCAAGAACTTTCCTGGAATTCTTGATTGAACACAGTGTCTCTTGAGAATACAATACAGCAATATTTGGGTGCACTCATCCTTATGGTATAGTTTGAGTAGCTAAAAATAATCAGAGGGAAGTTTATGGCTTTTTTATAAAAATGTGGGTTTTTTCATCTTTATCTCAGGCAAAGTTTTAAACCAGTATCCTAAACAAGAAGGACCTGACCATCACACTGTTGTCTGTGATTGGGATACAGGGATTTGTGTAAGAAAGTCAGTGCTGCCTTCCATCAGCCTCACCAAATATGCACCATCACCATCTAGCCTTAATCCACCAGAATAGTTTGCTGTGTCACACTTCACTGATATCTTGTCTATCACTTCTTCCTTTATCAGAACCACTGGTCTCTTCCTCTTTCCAATGCATTAAGATAAAACAAACAAACAGAAAAATCTGTATGATAATGTCTGTTACAAGTTCTGAGAGTCAGCATTCTTACCCTTGGAGCACTCCAGTTAAGCTTAGGAAAAACACTTCCACCCAAGGAACTTATTGCTTCCTCAACTTTAGATGTGAACTCAGGAAATTCTGGTGCCTGAAGGAGGAACAACAACAAAAATATCAATTTCAATACATTTAGTAGTGAAGTGCTGCCGACTTCTAAATACCATTAGAATTACAAATTGCAGAAGAAATAAACCTGTCCAAAATCAGTATGAAACCCACAAAAATAATGTATTTGTGGAAAACTGAAAATATTTCCATTTTGCGCTTTCATCACTAACAAGTACCAGAACTTCAGGAGAAAACCCAAAACTTCATAACATTGATCATGGAACCTGCAACAGCTGGCAAACAAAAGTCAAATAAACAAACTTTACATACTTAACCTGTTATTTTATACCTGATGGTAGATTATTGTATATAAATAAGACCCAATAATCTTTACACTTTAAGAAGAATTATTTTAAAATTAAGCATCTCTTTATCAACTCTCAGGCAATTTGAGTAGCAGCTCCTCATTTAAGCTTTAGGTTTATAAAATGTTGTTACTAATACTTTAACTCATCAGCTCTTAAATTAGGCCTTAAAATAAGCCCTTAACAATATATCAAAACAGAGGACACACTGCACAGATTGGACTAGAAAACCTTGCCTTTTAAAGAACATTGAAAACAAAATGGGGGGGCAAAGTACTCTTCAGGATGTTCTAAACTCCACTCAGAATGTGGTGCTACAGAAGAAAACCAGATTGCTGACCTTTAAAACAATATGAAAGGATTTCGAGCATGTAGCAGAGATTTTTCATGTGATAAGATTTATAGCAAGAAGTACAGAAGAACACTATTTCTGCCTGAGTATTTTTAAACTCAACTCAAAGATAACTTCTAGGGTAAAGCTAATTGATGTCTCTGAAACAACAAAGCCCTCACAGTCACACAAGTGATCAAAAAACCTCATACATTTTGACATCTCCTTACTGCAGCCTCCCCAAATGCAAATACTTAAAAAACCCTCTCACGTTCTGGTGCAGTGACCTGGACTGAACTTCAAACACTCTGAACCTCTCCTTGGTACATTACCTGGTCCCCATGGGAAACTACACTGAAAAAAGAGCTTCTCTTATTTTATGTTATTTTTAGAGCTATTATTCCTGCAAGAAGTAAATCTCTTCATCCACTGCATTCTGTTCCAGTCTCCTCTTGTTTTGGCAGGAATCATAGGTAGTACCTGCACATACTAAGCCTCCCTAGGGAAATATTACCATCATGTCATTTGATTAACACAAGGGAATAAATATACACATGAGAGGAGAGTTCTCTGACTGCATAAACAATCCAGATCCCAACATTTCCTAAATTTTAAATGCCAGACTTTGTAACTACCAACATTAATGCAAGTTACTTTAAACACAGAATCTTCTATAATCCTGTACTCTAATTCTTCTTCAGAATATAAAAGGAGCAAGGGAGGCAAGTCCTACCTGAACACTCAGGTGGGTCACCAAAGGAGAAAAATCAGCCCCCATCCCAGCTCAGTGCTCCCTGAGCCAGGACACCAACGGAGAACCACAACCTTGGAGTTATCATTGGGAATACTATGAATGCCCCAGGCTGACAGCAAATGCAGCACAGCAGTATCCAGCCTATCCCACTGTTCCCTACCCAGCATGTTCCCTACTGTTTCCCCATTCAGCTTCCACATGGCTGCTTGACCCATCCTCATCTCCTGTGGTAACTCCAGATGCAGCTTCCCACCCTCCTGCAGTCTGCAAAGGTTCCTTCACTCTCTTCATCACAGTCAAAGTGGTAACAGGCAACACTTAGAAGCACAGAATTCACTCCCTGGCCTCAGAGCAGTTTTCAGGCAGAGGAAGCATATTTGCCATGGAGTCTACAATCATCTACTGGATTTATGGGACAGTAAAAAACACACTATAGAATTCTACTTTTAGTCTCTTTCTTTGACTAAATGGAGGTGTATTTTTGTAGAAATCAGTCACAGGCACAAAGCATGTTCACTATTAACCATTTTTAAAGTTCCAGGTTTGGTGAAAGACTGCCAGTCTCTGAACAAGGGCCACCTTGGAGGCCAAAACACCCCTATTCTTCCTTTTTGTATTGCACCTAATCCAACAGGATCAATTCCACATCAGGATGAACATTAGGGAGCTAAAGTACTGAAGTCACAGTATCAACGTGCCACAAGTATATGAACTCTGACAGTGACAGGGCAACAGCAAGTTTCAAAAAAGATGTAAAAACAAGATCAAGGAAGCCTGGTTTGCACCCACCATGATCCTGATTCTATGCCAGACACAGTGCAAGGAGACCATAAGGACAGGACAAGAAAAGAAATTATAGAAAGAAATGTCCTTAGGAGGAAATAATGGCACATTCAGAGAAGAGCTGTGAAAACTGAGCTCTGGGGGCTTCACTTCTTCTGCATCCAGTCTGATTAAATAATTGGGAGATAGTCAAAGTGGTGAAAATGAAAGCCAGCTATATTTAGAGCTGCACTTCAGTTCATTTCCTACAGCCTAACAAGTGTGTGATTGTTGGGGATGAAGAAAAGAGTTTTATTTTTAGTTAAATAAAATTAAGCCAGCAAAACTCTTTTGAAGTTACAGACATTTACACTGCCATCCACCCAGAATGGTCTGAGAAATGTTAAATACAGCAAGAGATATGTCTAACCAGCAACAAGTTTTGTATCACAAGGCTGCAAAAGGGAAACTGCTGACAAACCCAGCTTAGGCTTTCACAGGATCTTACCTTAAGTGTTGTAGTGTTCTCATCATCTGACCACTGTTAAAAATAAGAACAAATCAAAGGTTACTGGTTTCCTGAGACATCCCTTATAATTTATGAGAACATCAGAATTCATACAGCTCCCTGTAACAGGCAGATCAAATCACTGCCCCAGACAGCACATCACCATCTTCCCACTGCTTTGGCTGTAAATTAAGACAGGAAAAATACTGCATATTCAGCAGAAGTATTATTCTAAAAGTATAGGAAAAAAGACACCTATATATTTTAATGGTGATTTATATCACAAATGTGGACATTTCAGAACTCAGTCTCTTCCCTGTCTAAACCTAGACTCCAGCACTTGCATGATCCATTAGTTTCACTTGTATTTCTTTTTCACCATTCTTCTGTCATTTTTTATTTTTAACATCTTGCACTTTTTTTTCTTCTAAAATGTTCTTCTGACCTGTTATGGCCTCAGAAACTTTCACTGGTTCTTGAAGTAACTCCTTCAAATGTACTCTTTTCAGGGCATCAAACAGCATTAAGTTAATTTCCAACATCCTTCAGAATTCCCTGCTCATTATGAGAAAGGCAATTATCAAGAAACATAAAAGACTTCTGAGAAAGAGCACAGAAACATTTTAAACCTTCCCTGATGTCACAGCATAAATAATGATGTTTCCACATTTTTCAAGGCAACTACCACATGATTATTATTTCTGTGAAGGACTCTCCTCACTCACAAACTATGCAAAATAAAGGTTATATATTCATATTTTCCTCAGGAGACTTGACATTAAGTTGCACTTTACACTGACCTGTATCTCCTCTGCATCATCACTCCCCTCCTGAGCATGACTTGGCAGATCTCTGAAGCAAAAAATTAAGAGGAAAAAAAAATTAAGCACTGCAGTTTGATTTGACCATATCCATTATATTTCCACATCTTTTCCAGCTGTTGATCTCAAAGTGTTTTCACAAGAAGATTAAACCCCAAAACCCCTGGCAGAGAAAAATCAGAGCAAGCCAGTACAGAAAACTGAAGACCAAACATCCTGGCATTAGGTTTGGGCCCTTCCATAAACACTTTGCTTCTTTCAAATTAGCAGACCACTTTTTGTTCTAAAAACACCCCAACCAAAGCTTTTCAACACCCTATTAATGATTCTTTTCCAAGTTTATTGTGCTCTGACAGAAGGACAAATTAAGCAAACTTCTTTTTAAACAAGTTTAGTTTAAATTATGGTTTGTCTCCCTGCTTCTTTTCCAGTTAAAAAGTCATAAAACTTGAGTTTCAGATGTTGACCCATGAATTTCTGATTGTGAAAAGAAAATGTTCTCATATTCTGCACAGAAAAAATAAGATCCTATGGGAAGTGGATAAACAGCCATTAGTTTCTTCCTGAAAAGCTTCTTTTCCCACACAGAGGTGAGATCTGTTGTAAAGACTAAAATATCTGATTGCAAATATTGCCTTGAAGCTTTGGGTGACTTGAAGTTCTTTAGCAAATATAAATGAGGGTGAGGATCTTAAAGGAGAAGACCAACCTCTTGAAGACTTATTCCCAGCAAGCCAGTGCAGCAGACAGGATAAAAATCAAATGTACATCCCTGTCAAAAGTCAACTCTCTTAATAAGCTGTGACTCTGCAGTCCCTCAATGTATTTCCATTGGGATTAAACTATCAGTTCAGTTTTTGAGATCTAGAGGTCAAATACTGGTTCAGTGAAGATCAGGAGCCATCTGGGCCTTGACTGCAAGAGGATCACAGCCACTTCTAGCTAAGAAAGTCCAACTCAGGTTAAAAATGGCTTCCAAAAGGGATTTTAAACTGGAAACATCTTAAAAATATAATTTAAGTCAATCATACAGCTGCCCATTATTCCATTGCAGACAGCAGAAACTGTTTCTACAACACAGCTGTAAAGTCAAAGCCTCAATTTCAGCTTTTCTGAAGGCTTATTAAAACAGGGAGCAGCTGCCAAGTAAATTGTACAATTCTTCAGAACCAGGTGACAATACTATCTCATATCCAAAACGCTTTGAAAAACAACTAAAATTTTTTTATACCTTTTAATAAAAAACAACTTTGAAAATTAAAAACTACCTTTCATCTTTACAAGGTGTTTAAACAGCTTCAATTTTATACAAAATTGATACCTGATAAACCAGACATAGCTCTCATTTGACTCACAGCCTCTCTGGTTGCTCTGCAAGAGGCAAACTACCAGTTAGGGAATTCTGGAGTGTGGACTGATTTCTGAGTTTGATCATTAACAAGATGAATGCAACAACCAAGAAAACCATACAGTGAGATTCCAAGCAGAAAACAAAGAGCAAGGCCTAGTTTCTTAACAACTGTTTCTGCTATTTATCCACCTCATTCTTCTCCATCCAAAATCTTGACACAGAACACACTCAGCCGTATCACATGTACGGATTCTATGTGTGCAAATTATTATATAATTATATAGGATTACTGAGATTGCATATAGCTTATTTTATTGAGAATTAAACTCAGGTAATGCCACTTCACCCCTTGATAAGGCAGCTGGCATGGGAATGGTGTGGGACAGGCCAAGCCTCTGAACTGGACCTAACCAGATCCAAGCAACCAAACACAAACCAGAAGCTCAGCACCCCAAAGCCTGGGACACTCTGCAAGGAAAGGTGGAAAAAAATAAAAAGACGGTCTCCACCTGGTCTAGAATGAAGTTTATGACATGGATTTTAGTATCTGCTGTAGGCACTAGCAAGTGAAGTTTTACTAACAACAGTCAGCCCATTCCCATGCTCATACATTATGAGGTTCACTGCAGTCAGAGTGGACACATTTTAAAAACCTCATTATGCAAAATACAATATATGTGTATGTAAACCAGTGCTGTGAATGTAAAATGGTAAAGTGTAAGATGTTGGGAGGGCGGAGAGAAAACATTTCGCTTTACCTTCCAGAAACCACAAGTGTTCCATCATCCAACAAATATTCTTTCACATTCTCTGGCAGAGGAAGTATAACACTGGAAGAAACATGTAAATTCCTTTAATACCTTATTATTAATACAACTTGTTATAATAAAAAACTAGTGAGCAAAATAATTTGGGTTTTTTAATAGCACATATCTCGATAACACTCTGACACTATTGAAAAACAATTCCCTTTCTCTCTGCTTAACCCTTACCCAAAATGCAATGCTCATTTTCCCTCCAGAAAAGTACAGGACAAAGAGCCAAAAGTTATAGAAGAAATACACAAAAATGCCCCACTCCTTCAAAGCTCTAAGAAATTCAAAGTTAAAGTGTGTATGGTTTGTGAAGAGACAACAGGTTGCTCAAACTAAAGCTTTGCCTTCTGAGATCCAAAGCAAAATTAGCCCATACCATCCTAATGCTGCAAAAATGCAGGACTATCACTAAACTTACCAAAAATAACCCTGTGCTAAACACTAAAAGACATAAAAGACCAAAGACTTTGATTACTAAAAGCCTGATGTCAGAACTTTTTGACCCAACAGGACAACCACCTCAAGCTTGCCTTGCCTGAGTTACTGGTAGTTCTTGTAACTACCCCATGCCCTGCAGCAGCACCTTAGAAACTGCAGAACTCCCCTGAGCTTCCAGAAACACACAGAAACAGAGTCAGCCACTTGGTTTGGATCTATTCAGCCACCACTGCTCTAAGTAAGCAAGAAGAAAGAGCAGTGTGGAGTAGGATGAAGACAGTAGGAAGAGCATGGCTATGAGCTGGTGGTCAGCAGGAGAGCAGGGAGCACAGGGGTATCTGGTGTGCCCCTAGGGTTGCCAAAACAAGCCCTCAGGGTGTAGGGATGAGACCCCAGCTCCAGGGACTCCAGCTGATGGCTCAATCAAGCCTTGCCCACCTTCATCCCAGACCTGCCCCAGATGGATCCCCTCTATCTCACCCAAACCTGCTCCCGCAGAAGCCCATTTCCAACCCAGCCCAGAACCACAGTCTGGATGGGACCACAGTGGCTCTCGGGAGCACAGGGGTATCTGGTGTGCCCCTGGGGTTGCCAAAACAAGCCCTCAGGGTGTAGGAATGAGACCCCAGCTCCAGGGACTCCAGCTGATGGCTCAATCAAGCCTTGCCCACCTTCATCCCAGACCTGCCCCAGATGGATCCCCTCTATCTCACCCAAACCTGCTCCCGCAGAAGCCCATTTCCAACCCAGCCCAACCCAGAACCACAGTCTGGATGGGACCACAGTGGCTCTCCTGGTCCAACCTCACTGCTCCAGCAGGGCCATCCCAGAGCACAGGGCTGTGTCCAGACACTTCTGGAATATCTCCAGCCAGGGAGGCTCCAGACCCTCCCTGGTGAATCTATCCCAGTGCTCGGTCACTGCACAGGGCAGAAGTTCTTCCTCACGTTCAGGTGGCTCTCCCCGGGCACCAGTTTTGCCTCCTGTGCTATCGCCGGGCCCCCCTGAGGAGAGCCCGGTCCGCCCTCTTGGTACTTCTCCCTTNTTCAATTTTATACAAAATTGATACCTGATAAACCAGACATAGCTCTCATTTGACTCACAGCCTCTCTGGTTGCTCTGCAAGAGGCAAACTACCAGTTAGGGAATTCTGGAGTGTGGACTGATTTCTGAGTTTGATCATTAACAAGATGAATGCAACAACCAAGAAAACCATACAGTGAGATTCCAAGCAGAAAACAAAGAGCAAGGCCTAGTTTCTTAACAACTGTTTCTGCTATTTATCCACCTCATTCTTCTCCATCCAAAATCTTGACACAGAACACACTCAGCCGTATCACATGTACGGATTCTATGTGTGCAAATTATTATATAATTATATAGGATTACTGAGATTGCATATAGCTTATTTTATTGAGAATTAAACTCAGGTAATGCCACTTCACCCCTTGATAAGGCAGCTGGCATGGGAATGGTGTGGGACAGGCCAAGCCTCTGAACTGGACCTAACCAGATCCAAGCAACCAAACACAAACCAGGAGCTCAGCACCCCAAAGCGTGGGACACTCTGCAAGGAAAGGTGGAAAAAAATAAAAAGACGGTCTCCACCTGGTCTAGAATGAAGTTTATGACATGGATTTTAGTATCTGCTGTAGGCACTAGCAAGTGAAGTTTTACTAACAACAGTCAGCCCATTCCCATGCTCATACATTATGAGGTTCACTGCAGTCAGAGTGGACACATTTTAAAAACCTCATTATGCAAAATACAATATATGTGTATGTAAACCAGTGCTGTGAATGTAAAATGGTAAAGTGTAAGATGTTGGGAGGGCGGAGAGAAAACATTTCGCTTTACCTTCCAGAAACCACAAGTGTTCCATCATCCAACAAATATTCTTTCACATTCTCTGGCAGAGGAAGTATAACACTGGAAGAAACATGAAAATTCCTTTAATACCTTATTATTAATACAACTTGTTATAATAAAAAACTAGTGAGCAAAATAATTTGGGTTTTTTAATAGCACATATCTCGATAACACTCTGACACTATTGAAAAACAATTCCCTTTCTCTCTGCTTAACCCTTACCCAAAATGCAATGCTCATTTTCCCTCCAGAAAAGTACAGGACAAAGAGCCAAAAGTTATAGAAGAAATACACAAAAATGCCCCACTCCTTCAAAGCTCTAAGAAATTCAAAGTTAAAGTGTGTATGGTTTGTGAAGAGACAACAGGTTGCTCAAACTAAAGCTTTGCCTTCTGAGATCCAAAGCAAAATTAGCCCATACCATCCTAATGCTGCAAAAATGCAGGACTATCACTAAACTTACCAAAAATAACCCTGTGCTAAACACTAAAAGACATAAAAGACCAAAGACTTTGATTACTAAAAGCCTGATGTCAGAACTTTTTGACCCAACAGGACAACCACCTCAAGCTTGCCTTGCCTGAGTTACTGGTAGTTCTTGTAACTACCCCATGCCCTGCAGCAGCACCTTAGAAACTGCAGAACTCCCTATGGCTTCCAGAAACACACAGAGTCAGCCACTTGGTTTGGATCTATTCAGCCACCACTGCTCTAAGTAAGCAAGAAGAAAGAGCAGTGTGGAGTAGGATGAAGACAGTAGGAAGAGCATGGCTATGAGCTGGTGGTCAGCAGGAGAGCAGGGAGCACAGGGGTATCTGGTGTGCCCCTAGGGTTGCCAAAACAAGCCCTCAGGGTGTAGGGATGAGACCCCAGCTCCAGGGACTCCAGCTGATGGCTCAATCAAGCCTTGCCCACCTTCATCCCAGACCTGCCCCAGATGGATCCCCTCTATCTCACCCAAACCTGCTCCCGCAGAAGCCCATTTCCAACCCAGCCCAACCCAGAACCACAGTCTGGATGGGACCACAGTGGCTCTCCTGGTCCAACCTCACTGCTCCAGCAGGGCCATCCCAGAGCACAGGGCTGTGTCCAGACACTTCTGGAATATCTCCAGCCAGGGAGGCTCCAGACCCTCCCTGGGGAATCTATCCCAGTGCTCGGTCACTGCACAGGGCAGAAGTTCTTCCTCACGTTCAGGTGGCTCTCCCCGGGCACCAGTTTTGCCTCCTGTGCTATCGCCGGGCCCCCCTGAGGAGAGCCCGGTCCGCCCTCTTGGTACTTCTCCCTTAGGTACTTATACACGTTAATGAGGTGCCCCCTCAGCCCTTANGGAGCCGCCGCACCGATGAGTAACCCCCTGCTCTTTTAGGTCCTCGCTCTCCTCCCTGTGCCTGTCTGTCCCCCCCCAACCCTGCATGGAGCCCTCTCGTG
>VXBX01005896.1:1279831-1307790 GCA_013400415.1 Scytalopus superciliaris | reverse complement strand
GAGCCCCGTCCGGCCCGGCCTGGGGCGCTTCAGGGATGGGCCATCCGCGGTTTCTCAGGGCAAATTGTGCCAGCGCCTCGCCGCCCTCACAGTGAAGAGTCCCTAATAGCTGGCCTAAACTTCCCCTCCTCCAGTGTGTGCCATTCCACCTTGTCCCATCGCTACAGTCCCTGATGGAGAGCCCCTCTCCGGCTTCCCTGTAGCCCCTTCAGTACCGAGAGTGCCCTCACACCCCTCTCCATCCCCANTGCCCAGCGAAGCTGTGGCTGCCCCATCCCTGGGAGTGTCCCAGGCCAGGCTGGACGGGGCTCTGAGCACCCTGTGCTGGTGGAAGGTGTCCCTGCCCATTGCAGGGGGTGGAATGAAATGGTATTTACGGTCCCTTCAGCCCAGACCCCTCTGTGGGCCCCGAGGCCGATCAGGCCCAGCTCCCTCAGCCTCCCCCACAGCAGGGATGCTCCAGCCCCTCCACCGCCCTCCCTGCACCCGCTCCGGGAGCTCAGCGCCCCTTCAGCACTGAGGAGCCCAGAACTTGGTACCGAGCCCCGGCACTGTGGGAAACCCTCTCCGGGGCCGGGCGGAGGGGCAGNCCCTAATAGCTGGCCTAAACTTCCCCTCCTCCAGTGTGTGCCATTCCACCTTGTCCCATCGCTACAGTCCCTGATGGAGAGCCCCTCTCCGGCTTCCCTGTAGCCCCTTCAGTACCGAGAGTGCCCTCACACCCCTCTCCATCCCCACCTTCCCCACCCCGCCTCCCTGGGGCAGGTGTCCCCATCCCCTCAGCAGCTCCATGACCCGCTGTGGTCCCACACGATCCCCTGTGCTCCCTGTGCGGGTGGGCTCTCTCAGGGCACAGGGACGGGATCCCCTCCCAAGCCGCGCTGCTCCTCTCTTTGCTGCCCCGCACACGGCGGGCTCTCTGGGCTTGCCGGCTCACACTGCCCGCTCACACTCGTTCATTTGTCCCGAGTCAAGTAACAACCGAGTGATAGTTCCTTTCTGTGCCCCGTGGTTCTGCTGCCGTCTCTGTGTCCCCTGCACTGTTCCCCTCCGGTGTTCCCCCACGTGCTTTCACCTCTGCTGTTCGGCGATGTCTCCCCCAGCCCTCGCAGCTGTCTGGCAGTCTGATAACAGCGTGGAGATAAGGCTGGCCCTCTGCTGCTCGTGCGAGATAATCCTTCTGCTTGTTGTTGTTTGTTCTGTAGTTATTTCTCCGTGTTTTACTTGGCACTGAGAGGTTCATCCCTGCTGCTGAACACCATGACAAAAATGAAACATCTTCTCCCTCTCCCTTTCGCATCCACTTCTGCTAATTGAATTGATTTTGCTTCTAGAATCATAGTGCTGAAGCACAGAGTAACAAGTTTAAAGTGACTTAGGAGCTTTTAGTGGTGTGTATCATCAGCAGACATACCTCAGAATGCTCTTGGTTAAGTCGCACATGAAAACACTGCCAGTGTCCCTTTTGTGTGTTTTTTATAAGAAAACCTGTATTTTGTTTTATCTTGAGCTTGCCTTAGGAACACCACTGCTGAGCTTCCATTAAATCTGGTTGCTGTCAGGTAGGATGTGTGTTTGGATCAGAGAACGCGTTCTGAAAAGTGATTTAGCAAATCTAATCCATATATGTTAAAGTATAGTTTTAATACCTTGGCTTCTCTCTTGAGCTGATTCACAGGCCTCAGTTGGCTTAAGGTTTTACCTCCTGGGAAGGATAATTTGTAAACTGTAGAATGGCTGGGTGTTGCCTTGAAAGGAAGCCACTCCATAAGGGAATAAGCTATGGGAGGAAAGTTACAATTTTTATAAGTGGCATGCCTTTTGCAGGACTGAGTTTGACCCCAACATGGAATAAATGGAAGAAGTAGCATGATTTGCCAGCCTCTAATGTTGGCCACAGAAATTACCAGAGAAAGTAGAATTGGGCCAAACTATTTGTTTCCCCCCATAATTTACAGTTCAAGTGCCGTTGATTTGTGCTAAGGCAGCTGATAAATGTGGGCACTTTGACATATTCTTAAGATTGCATGATAACTATTAAAAAATTTATATTCTTAGACCTCAGGTAATCCTAAATCAGGCAGAGGTTCCCAGGCTGCTGTGTGAGCTGCACTGTTTTTGACTCCAATGTTGCCATCCTTGGCATTATGACTAACATGAGATATGAGATACCAGAACTGCAGCCTTTGTTTAACCAAATGGCATTTCAGCTTTAAACATCCATAACTCTCACTTCTATACAGCCAACTGAATTTGGAAAAAAATCCCTTTTTGGTGGAACTTTTAAAAATTTTAAAAATATGTAGAGTTACTGCACCCACTTGTGGAAGAGGCCCAAACTACAGAAGCTGAGATAGATCAGTTTCCTCTCTCTTTGAGGTGTTCACCCATTTTAGATATTAGTGATAATTCAAAGGACTGAAGCTGTGTATTTGTTGTTATTTTAAGTGGCAAGCCACCCTTGAATCTGTCAGAAGAGAGCAAGCTGTGTTGACAAGCTGTGAGTTGAGGTTCTAGTATGTTTTTTATAACTGATGTAGGTGAGTGTTAATGCTGTTGTACAAACCATTACTACAGGTGCTTGTGGGATTTGAAGTACAACTGTGGTAATCCACACTTGGTACTAAGATACACTGATACTTTTAAGCTTCTGCAGAAGGATTAGTGTGATCAATGGAAGAGGATTTCCTGTGAAGGGGGGACTAAAAGAGAAAGATTTATTCAGCCCCATCCAAAAAAAAAAACTTTAACAAGGATATGGTTTTCTATCTACTCCTCTGTTATATTTATATTGACAATGCTATGATTACTTCTAAATGTAGGAGGTGAATTTTTTGTTGTATGTGAGGTTTTTATGTTTTTAAAGCTTTATACTGCTAGCATCACACAGAGCCTCCTTTGTTTTCTCTGGGTGACCAGGAACCTCTTGGAACTGCTGTCCTGGGCTGTGCTTCTTTTGTGTAAGTTTGGTGGAAAGCTTGATCTTGTATTTGAGAGTCACAGCAAGAGACCATGGCCATTGTCCAGATAAAACTCCTGAATTTCAAGTGAAGGGAATTCCAGACATTGCTGGCTCGAGAACAAATCGGTAACAACGATAGAAATTGGAAGATAAACAAGCGAGGCTCTGGAACTATAAAAATAGTAGTAAGGTAGATAATAAACCTATGAAGTGGATGAATTCTGTGTGTGTGTCTGACGTCTGAATACTTAAGAAGGGTGTCTTCAGCCAGGAGAGCTACTCAGCAGCTGATAGGACTATTAAAACTATGCAAGTCAGGGATGTGACCCAAATTTACATTTCTCCTTCGAGCTACTTGACTTGGAAACCGTTGGGTGGAGCTGAAAATGTGAATTGAACTTGCCATCACACGTCCCTGGCTTTCTCCAGCAAGCTATATTGGTTGATTTAGAATGCAGAAATGAACCTTTTAACTTTACACTGAAATCAAATATTGACTTAGTTTCATATATATCTGGACTTTGCACAGGAGGGGGAAAGCCTGACATTCCTGAAAATGGCAGCTGAGACATCCACAGAAGTTCCAAAAACAGCTAAACAGTTCGTCCTTAAGGAAGAGGTACAGCATGCTTGGGTTTGACATGTTTTGTTGTTAAATAGCAATTATTTGAGACTGATCAGAGTGTTGGTGAGTACAGAGTACAAAATGCTATAAATGCTGCATGTTTGTAAAAATCTCTCCAGTAGACAAAACACTTCTTCCTGATGGTGAGAGAGTTTAAAAGAGGTAACATTTCTCTTTGTGGAAATAATCATACAAATTGTCAGTGGGGAGAGAGAAATCTACATTATTTTAAGCAGCTTCTTCTTTTTTTCAGATTTTGCAGCTGTTTCTTGTATTGTCTGTTCAGGAGGTTTTCAATGTTCAGAAATAATGCTGATACTTCTGAGAGATTTTACAAATCGGTGGGTTATGAAACTCAGCCTTGTTTTCTGTTCCTTTAAGATGAACCACTAAGAGTTTCCTTAACATTTAGGATTGTACCACCCTTCATGTTTTCTGAAGGGGTTTGAGTTTAGATATTTTCTAGTAAGGAAGTAGTAAGATTAATATCAGGTCCCGAGGAATGATTCTGGAAGTACTTCTTAGGAGCACTTTCACTCTAATTTAAGCTGCTTCTATTTGCTTCAGTTCCCTTTTAAGTGAATTCTTAAAAGTTAGTCTTTGGTGTGAAGGCAGGTTTGGCAGCAGCCTCATGCTGTTGTTACAACACAAATGTCGTTTCTTTTGTTTGTTCTTCCACGGAGTGAACACCATCTTGTCATTTCTTTAGGTTTCAAGGTACAAAACCTTTTCAGGAAAGAAGATAGTTGTTTGGATTATATTTATGTTTTTTCCCTTTGATGTTTTTTTAATATATCTCAAGGATGAAGAGTTTAATTTTTTGGAACCTTTTTGGGTTTTTTATGAAGGCCTGTTTTCTTGCAGGCAGAATTTTGATTTTATCCTCTTGTTTGTTTTTGTTTGGGTCTTTTTGGTGGGTTTGTTTGTTTGGTTTGTTGTTGGTTGTTCTGTTTTTTTTTTCATAATGTCTCTGTCGTTCTCTTTTGAAATATTGTACTCTTGCTGTCACCAGAAGTTCATGATTAGATTTTACATATTTTAAACTATTCAGGCTTTTCAGTCATTTTGTGGGCTTATTACAGGGAAGTATTTACCCTGTCCCTGCCTGCAGACCTTATGCTAGAAGTGGTTCTGTAACTCTGCAGCAACTGTGGTCTGATGTTGGAACACCTTCTTCCATGAAAGTGGCAGCTGATTTTATTTCATTCTTGCTGTTTCTGGGAACGCACAGTCAGGCTGTTGCAAGCAAAGCAGATGTCATTTGCCCGTCAAAGTAATACACAAAGAAATAAAAATAACTCGTTCCGAAACAAGTTACATTAAAAGAAGTAAACTGCTGAGCTAATACCTAGGGATTTTTCCCTTTTAAATGAATTACATAAAAGATGAGGAAACATCAGAGGGAAAGCAAACTCATTTAGCTCAGAAAAGGCATTTTGTCATAGTGTTCATGCCAAGCACTCAGTCAGCAGCTCTCAGAAATGCTGAAAGAGCAGGTATGTATCACTCTCACAGCTGCAGAAAACAGCAGTTACACAAGTCTGAGAGCAGGGCAAGAAAAGTTTCAGGATAGTTTGGTTTTCACTCTTGCATGCTCAGCTGTTGAGCACCGGTGTGCTGAAGTCTGTGCAGCCCCCAGACCCTTTCACAACTAAAACATGACCCTTGCAAAATCCTTCTAAAAAGGTGGTACATAAAATCCCACTGAATTCACTGAAACTTGGTTATAAAAGTCATATTAAGGAAAGTTACTTTGTTGGGCCTGTTTTCTGTTCCTGTTCAAGAATTTAGAGTAAATGGCTTTTTCTCTATTAGCAACAGGAATGTTGTTGCACATTCTTTCATGTGTTGTGATGCTGAAATTTTTTCTTCAAAAGAATCCAGAAATACTTCTGTTGTTTCTCCCAGATAGCCCCCAAATCTTTAGGATTAATCTTACAATGTACTTAACAAAGAATTCTTTATTTTAGGTAATTGTAGAAAGAAAATGGTTGAAGCTTGAAGAAACAACTTACACTGATCCCTATGGGAAAACCAGGTAATTGCCTCTATGGTATTCCAGGTTCCTGTAACGTCCCCAATTGTGCAGACTGGCCCCAGGCTAGAGAACATGAACATTACATACCCATCACTCCACACAAGACCTGTTCATTGTGCCGTTCCTTTAGAATTCCTGCTCCCAAGAGAAGAGAACCTTACTCAGATACAGCAGATGTGCTGGCATGTGGGATCGAAAGTGGCTCCTAAATCCTCTGGGGCACATTAGACCCTGGATTATGTTGCATTTCCAGCTCCTTGCAAAGATGCTACACAGAAGCAGTTCTAGACTGTGACAATCAGAGAGTCCATCCTGTGGCTATTCTGGTTCTTCATTAAGGGCTCCTTTTTCCCTGCTGGTGGTGCTGGATCTTGCATATTACTGACAAATTATGTCCTGCTGTGTATTATCATGTCTATCCAATTCTCTCGTACACTTGCTGTATTTATCTAGATGTGACAACATGGCTTTAGTTCCCTGCCCTTGATGTGTTGGATTCTGTACTGGTTGCATTCTCTAGTGCCTCCTCTTAAAACTAGCAAGATTGGAGCTTTTGTGGAAGATTTATATTGCTGCTGGATTTTTTTGGTTTTATTCATCCCATTGCTTATCTTGAAAGAGAAGCTTTGGTCTTCCTTGCCTGTGTGCTCCTTGTGTGGTCAAGTAGCTGAGCTGAGAGCTCATAACTCACCCTATAAACCTTATGCAAAAGCAGGATAAAATATGGGATTCACATGGTCTTGTTACAAAATTGTTCTTCAAAATCTGACTTGTTTTATACATAAATCACTTTACTTTGCTCTTCCAAAAGCACTTTCAGACTTGCCTGTTCTGTGACAGTCATTTATGTCTTTCCCTTATTTTCAGTGAGCTTAAACAATCATTAATTAACTTTCTTTCTCCCTCCTTAAGCAGGCAAAAGAAAATGATGCTGCAGACATTTTATAGTGCCATTTTATAGTACATGACAGGGCCTGCCTCAGACCAGCTGCTTTCTTGCGAGGCCTCACCATGTGATGATACATTTTGCTTTTAAATGAAAGTCGTGAGGGCAGAAGACAACTTACATATTCATTTGTTCTTTCCTCTGTGTTAAACAGGACTTGGGAAACCGTAAAGCGTACTGGCAACAAAAAGGGGGTTACAGCTGATGGTAAGACATTGGTGGCTTTTTTTTTTGTTTGCATTGTTTTCCTGTGGATAAACTCACAGTGCAGACTTAGAACAGGTCTGAGTGAGTGAGGGTGTGGAGCAGGGAACTTGGCAGAGCTTGTGTACCCTAGAGCTAATGAAACAGCACCTTCAGTGCTGAGGAATGAGAACCTCCCTGGTAGGAATGCTTTCCCAAGGTCATTGTATTCACTGCAGGCTGATGGAGCAATTCCAAACACATGGTGGATGCCCTGATACAGAGTAGCTCACAGGGTGGTGGATTGTTACATGGACTAAGAACACGCCTCTCTCTGGGCACAAGAGGAACGATATACCCATGCACAGCAGAGGGTTCCATACAGAGGCTTCCAAACAGTCTCTGCAGGCAGGACAGCCCTTCCCTAAATATTGGTGGGCTAATGCTGCATCTTGCTTGCTGCATGTGCCTGTCACTTCCTGGGGTGCTCTGAAGATGCTGTTTGGGGCTTTTATTTCACCCCAGTATAAGTGATATCAGAAGCCTAAATTCCTCATTCAGGATTCTGGAGCAGGCATCTAAAGGTTTAATGCTCACAGTAGCAATGTTTGGGTTCCTCTGCAGATCTAGCACTCAATACTCACTTTCTGCTGCCCTCAAACTCTCTGTACTTGTGTCCTCTGTCGCTGTTGCAGGTGTAGCAGTGATTGCAGTGCTACAGAGAACTCTGCACTACGACTGCATTGTCCTGGTGAAACAGTTCAGGCCCCCAATCAACGGGTACTGCTTGGAATTCCCTGCAGGTAAGTGACAGAAACATCAGGATGAATCACATAAAATCCAGTGTGTTTAGATGTGCTTGGGGTGTCAGTCTCGATGAAGTAGCTTTAGCTGTAAAACTGTACTGAGTTCAGTGTGCTGCTCCAAAATAGGAATATTTGATAATGAAGAAAACAAAATGAGTTTGTCTTAGCAGATTGGAGAAAATTCTCTCCACTTCTCCTTTCTCTAAGAGTCAAAACATTTGGCTTATTTCCCTCATGAGAATACCAGTGCCATTTTCTGGGAAGGGAGCATGATTGTGTAGATAATCAGCTGAGGATGTGGGCAGCAGCATGATCAATCCAGGAACTGGAATCCTTCCTAATGCTTCTGTTTATCCCTCTGTAAAGACAAGGTAGCGAGGATGTTTCGCCTCTTCCATAAAGTTTTATTAGATCTTGGTATGGGTATTGAAGTTAAGTGGTAGCTTGTTAATTGTTCTTGTGTATTATTTATCTCCCAGGCCTCATTGAGGAAAACGAGTCAGCAGAAAGTGCTGCACTGCGAGAGCTGGAGGAAGAAACTGGGTACAAGGGGGAAGTTGTTGAATGTACTCCAGGTCTTTGCTTTTTTTATTTATTTTCCTACTTAAGCTAATTCTGTCTCTGAGGGCTACTCTAAATGTCTAAAATGCTCTAAGCTAAAGGAAAAATCTGCAGCGAAGCCTACACAGATTAGCAGAGTCATGGCTGTATCAGTGAAACTTTGGTCCTTTTGTGAGTCAGTTGCTGAGCTTCTGTTAAAACATACAGGACTGAAGGAAAAGTTTATGTCTGTAGGGAGAAAACTGCTATTAATTAGGATCCTGTACACAAAACCCAATTATTCAAGCTGTGATTTGGCATTTTAGTATAAAGGTCTAAGTTACTGGTCTGTTGTGAACATCATCTGGGAACTCAGGCAGAAAAAAGTAGCTGCATGATGCAGTGTGAGTGGAGGTCACCCTTCTGTGAGCTGTGGGGAGGTGACAGTACTTGGGTTCTCCAATTGGAAAGAAGAAAGGAGAGAATAATTGGAGCAAATTCAGAGATCCTTTGGAACAATCCCATGCTTCCTACACAAAATGAAATTAAGGCAAAAGGAGGATTATAACTCAAACTTGAGAAGGTACAAAGGTGAGGCAACTTCGATACAATTTCAAGGAAATGTCATTGCAACTGTTCTCAGCTATTGGATACAACTGCCGGGGACAGAGAGGTTGGAGACAGGTGATGGCAAAGTTAGACTCCAACAGACTGAGAAAGGATAGTTTACAGGTAAATCTTCAGTCTATGGAATGGAAAGTAAACTTAGCTGCTGAAAACAAGTCTTACCAGGCATCTGTAAAAGAGCTGAGAGTTACAGAAACATTACATTTCAGGACATGTGCAAGCAAAGATTTCACTAGTCTTCCAGCATGGATGTATGACAAATACATGTTCTGTCATATCAGACACATTTTTGTGAAAGCTTTTGTTAAAATGCCAAGGTGCCTGACTCCTGCTTTGAAAATGAGCCCTCTCCATGTGCTTGTTGGCAGCTCTGTGCTTGGACCCGGGTATGTCAAACAGCACCACGCACATCGTGAGTGTCGTCATTAACGGGGATGAGGCTGAGAATACAAGGCCTAAGCAAAAACTTGGTGAGTTTTGTACCACTTAGTTAAAAATTTTGAGAACAAAAGAACTGCCCCCACCACTGCATTTCTGTCCTAGCTGATTTGGATGCTGCATGTCCTTCCATTGACATCCTGCAGTCTAGATAAGCAGAGTGTGTCTCTTTGCTGAATTCAACTGAAATGTCAGCTGTTGGCACACCCAGAATGAGACATTTCAGTCCAAACTTCAGTGAGGGACATTTGACAACCTACATACTCCCCTCAGTTGTAGCTTCACTCTGGAAGCAATTACAGTATACTCAGTCAGCTATCCAAATGCTTTTTACTTGTAAACTCCACTGTATTTCAAATCCCTTAACTTACTCCTTTTTTTTTTCACTTGCAGATGATGGAGGTATGTAATGGCACTGTGCTCCCCTTCACAAGTGTGATCTTCAGATGACAAGTTTTACTTAGAAAATGTCAGTTAAAACTAGTTTTTGTTTGTGCTTGGTTAATCTCCTGACCCTAATCAAACATGCCTTAGATTGACTTTGGCCTAGACATGAAAATTCCTGTGGGACATTATCACATCAATTATCTTTCCAAGTATTGCACCTACAGCACCAGTATCTCAGGAAATACAAATTACTGAACCCACAATGGCTGTAGATCAAACACCAGAGACAAGTAAATCAAAGAGACAGGGCAGTGTAAGTCAGCACAAATTCATCATGAACAAACCCTTGTCTTTGTGCTGGTTGGGTCTTGGAAGGCATTTCCAGTCCATTCCTGTACCAGTAGAAGTCAATGAAAAGCCCAGTTCAACAATGTATTTTCCATTCTCAGAAGGGAGGTCTCCTTTTAGGAGGATTCTTATCCTCCATAGCTTTTTTTCCAGCTATTTCCCAACCTTTCTGGCCAAAGGTGTTTTTTAATGATCCCAGTCAGTGCCTTCCCCTCTTTAGTAGACCCTATTTTGACATAGGAAGGCTCACAGCTTTTGGATGGTGATGAGCATTCAGTCAGTTTCTTTCCCCTTCCAAGTTGCAAGGAACAGGACACTGAGGTAAATTTCTCCTCTGGTCACTGATTTAAGGGTGTGTAAATCTTTTTCTTCTCTCCTAGAATTTGTGGAAGTTGTTTCACTTCCAAAGAATGACCTGCTGCAAAGAATTGATGGTAAGAGCTTTCTGACACATTAAATGCACAAAAGTGAGCTTCAAGAACCCCTTAGCTTCTCCTCTCACAGCTCCTCATGGATTTGTCATCCTAGAAAACTGTATCTTAAGCAAAAAGCTGTGAGAGACCTGACCAGGTGTGAGTTGGTGATAGCAATAGGTGTTGGCATTAAGAATTCCTGTCTGGAATGCTATACATCCTCACAGGGGAGAGGTTTTGACAGCATCTGCTAGGTTTTTTTGTTTTATTTTCAGAACTGGTGGCAGAGGAACACCTCTCAGTAGATGCCAGGGTTTACACTTACGCCCTGGCTCTGAAGTGCGCAGCAGAAACGCCGCTCCAAGTTCCCTTCATGAAGTTTTGAAACTGGACAATGAGAAACTTAGTGGAAAACTGCCTGAGTCAGATGGCTTAGAAGCACAGCTCTCTTGGAATCAAGGTCCTTTGCTTTACTTGTAGAGCCAAAAAAAAGTATTTGTAGGAACAATTCTGAAATTTTTCTTTGGAATTATGTAACTGACATAAAGCATTTCCTCTAACTGCTCTATCAAGCCTTGACAGGCTATCCATAATAAAAATACTGTTTAATTTTCAGAATAGCTCATTTCTCACTACATTCCTTTCTGCACTTATGGATCAGTATGAGGAAGATGCAAAGGTAACTCTGGCTGGTGCTGTACCCCGTGTTCCAAAGGAGGCAGGTGGGAGGAAGAGCCACACTCTCTTGCCTACACACACAGCAGCATTCAGACAACTCAAATACCCTGCAGAAGGGGACACTGAGGGGAGACCTCATGGTGGTCTTTAGCTTTCTTGTGAGGGAAGCAGAGGGGCAGGTACTGATCTCTTCTCTGTGGTGACCAGTGACAGGACCCGAGGGAATGGCCTGAAGTTGTCTCAGGACAGGGTTAGGTTGGTATTAGAAAAAGGCTCTTCACCCAGAGGGTGGTTGGACACTGAACAGGCTCCCCAGGGAAGTGGTCACAGCACCAAGGCTGACAGAGCTCAAGGAAGCATTTGGATGATACTCCCTGGCACATGGTGTGACTCCTGGGGATGGTCACATGCAGGGCCAAGGGTTGGACTTGGTGATCCTTGTGGGGCCTTTCCAACTCAGCATATTCTACAGGTCTGGGATTCTATGAACTACAGGTAAGGCTCTGTGACAGGAGCAGTGACAGCAGCACAGGCTCTGGCTGCAGCATTTAAAATGGCAGTTTCAGGGATTTCCTATTATGATTTAGACCTGACGATGCCATTTCCTTCTCCCAGCTCTAATCAAATTATCTGGAAAGAGAAAATTGGGATTGTTGACCTAACAAAACAATTATTTTGATAACAAAAGTGACACCATCCACTGGTAAAAACCAGGATGATGTAGGATCCAGCCAGGGGATCCCGGTGAAGGTCTGAGGTCACTTCCGCGCCCCCAGAGGGCACAGCTTTGCAGTTTTCCCTCTCCAAGGAAACATCCAGGCTGCACCTTCACTCAGTCTGATCCCTTCTTGGTAAATCTTTCCCAAACAAACCTTCAGTGCATCTGCACACAGTGGGCTGCTTCTAATTCTGTAAACAGTCACCACTGCTGAAAGGTCAGGATCAGAGGGTTTTAATAAACACACACCAGTATCAGTCTTGCCTCTGAAATGGATGAGGACGAGTGTGCGTAATTAGGGAGATTTTCCTGGCTTAGAAATGAAGCAGAAAACTTGCTTCAGATTTTCTTACCTTCACAAGCAACACAGTTACTTTCAAGTTAAGCATGAAGCAAAAAGAAATGTGACATCAAAGGGAAAAAGGCATTGATTACAGCAAAGCAGAAAAGCTCAATGACTTTAAAGGGAGGAATTTTGAGATTTTTCTTATTTTTTTTTTTAATTAAGGCTGCTAAAAACTCATCAATTATATTCTAGAAAGAGGAAGAATAAAGAGGGGAAAAGGGAGCCTTCCAGACCTACTTCACTATCAAGGCATGTTAGAAATGATCAAAAACTGCCAATAAGTTACAGTTGGCACAGACAAGACCCAGGAGAGAGTTTAATTAAATAAGTTTATTGTCTAACGCGTACAGTTGTTACATCGCCGCTGTAAAGTGCGACAGGTTTCCAGCAGGGACTCCCCGTTCCCTTTCTCCCTCCTATGAACACACTGCTTTAGGAACCAGGCCTTGTTCTTTAGACTCACAAAAGCAAAGTGGACATGAAGTTTCAGTGGCACAGTTTTCACGAGTAGGTGGTTGAACAGAACTGCTGGCAGCGGCCGCCAGGCTGTCCCACGGGGGCCCGGGGCAGGAGCCCAACATGCCCCAGGGCGCAGCAAATCCACCACAGAACCAGATCACAGGTGAGATGAGTATCAGCCGCCCGTAAAATGCTTGCTTGTCCACCCTCAGAGCCCACAGAAAGGTGCCTGGGTGGAGACACCGCAAAGGAACAAGGAGTGCTGAGTTCAGTGACGGGGAAATGAGAGTTAAAAAAGTATAAAAAATTAATGTAAAATACAGGTACAAATAAATTTTGTCAGGAATACTGGCACGTGGCAATCTGAACTCAGTTATATTTTTTTCCCTATTAAGGGCAGGGGAATTAATTTAACATTTTACTGCTGTGTGCAAAGACCTTTAGGGCTCTCAAACTGATACATGTTACCATCTCACTGTAGTGTCTGAACAGCAAGGTAGATGAATTGTTTCCAGCATTACAGGCAACACTAGATAATACTTAAACAAGATAATGTAAACTTTATTCTTAAGGCAGCTGGTACTAATGCTGCACACAGGCATTGCTCAATGCCCATTACAGTAATGGGACACGTAGCACTTGAAAACAAGTCAAAAGAAAAGAGCATTATTTGACTAAATGATGCATGTTGTCAAAATACTTTCCCTTTCACACAAACCATGAAACATTTGGACATCTAGAAAAATAATGCACCTACTCCCCCAACTTCAGCCTGTTCTTTTACAAATATTTCAAAATACTGATAAATAATAGTGACTGCAAGCAGGATGCCAGTGCCAGAGCCGATGGCTCCCAGAAAGTCAGCCAGCACTGAAAGGGCACCGATGCACAAACCACCAAATGCAGCTGCTGTAGGGATATACCTGCACCAAAGGGAAAAACAGGAAAAAAGGGGATTCACAACCATGAATTTTCATCTGAGGGTTCCACCAACAGAGCTACTAAGAAAACAATCAACTAAAATAAACAAAGAGAGCAGGGTTAGATTAGATATCATGAAGAAATTCTATACTGAGAGGGTGGTGAGGCCCTGGCACAGGTTGCCCAGAAAAGCTGTGGATGCCCCATCCCTGGGAGTGCTAAAGGCCAGGTTGGATGGGGCTTGGAGCAACCTGGGCTAGTGGAAGGTGTCCTTGCCCACGGCAGGGGGTTGGAGTGAGATGATCTTGAAGGTCCGTTCCAGCCCAAACCATTCAGGGATTCTATGAATATCAAGCAGTAAATTTAGTGTTGCAAATGCAACACTGCCATGAGCTCTTCCTGTCTTTCATTTTTGCACAAAGTAGAAACTAAAATAGATACTCACTGATAGGAAACTGAACGCTGGCAAAGCTTTTCAATTCATAATTTTAACAACTTCACACATGTGCAATAGACCCTCTACAGGACTAAGAGTAACTGCTTTGACAAGGGTCAATCTACCTTTCAATATAGCTCTGCAGGCTTTACATACTGTGTAAAACATTGGTAGTGCCATGCTAGGTCAGTGATGGTAAATTAAACAGCTGTGAAAGTCAAGGTATTTTTCATTTGCAAACACAGAAGAGATTAAACTCAAATTCTCTCATTATGCCACTTTAAAAAAAAAAGACACTACAGGTTAATCTCTAACCTACTGCTATAACATCTTGTGCTTAACCAGGAAATGCAACAGCTGAATGGGAAGAATCTTCCCATTTGCAGTGGAAACAGATCTCAGATTTTTCTGAGAATATCTGCTCTAGTTGTCACTTCCCCTGCCCTCTTCACCAGCCAGCTGGAAGTCAGCATTTCCTTACCTGTTAAGCTCATGAACCATCGAGGTATCCCTGTGGCCTCTCATCACCATTTGCTGTTCTTTGAGTTGCTTGGCAACCTGCAAAAAACATTGTTCTGTGAAACTGCTGCAGTGCTTCACAGTCACCTGGCATTCAGTGAGAGCAACAACTGACCAGGCAGTAGCTGGTCAGTGCTGAACCAGAGGCACTGTCAGAACACAGGCAGAACACCTACATCTTTTGCTGATGAACCAGACACCTCGATCCAGGTCTTGGAGAAGAACGCACAGGATCCCAACATAAATATTATATAAACTATTACATGGACAGGATCCTCAAATATTGCACCCATGGATTCTGGAGGGGACAAGTAGTAGCACAGGCCACCAACAGGGTAGGAGCGAGCAGGGCCACCACCACTGACATCCTGCAAGGGGAAGGAAAAAGCAGCTGGTTATTCCTCACATCCCTCCCATGCTCCTGTCCTCTATTTATAGAGGAATTCCTCTTCCATGTTTAAAGCAGCTTTTATGTACAAATGTTAAAAATTAAGTATTCCAGTATTCTGATGGTTAAACAACAATGTTTGACAATGCAGGAGGATATACAAGTAACTTTATGCAGTTAAAATGGGATGAAGTACTTACTGCCCACTGTCCCAGTAAGTTCACCAGGAAGTTGCCACTGAAACGAACAGACAACATCTGGGAAATGACGTAGAGGTTGGAGACTAAGGCAGACTGCAGAATGATGGGAATGTTGGAGGTATAAAAGAGCTTGATGGGGTAACTGCTGTACTGCCCACGGTACCGTGCAGACTTGATAGGTAAATCCACTCGGAATCCCTAGGGGAAAGGACAACAATGCAAAAAAGTTTATTTCCAGGCAGAGGGTGTTCCCAGTTTGTCCCAAAGCTATTCCTGGCCACGGAGTTCTTGCAAGATAAACAAGGAGTGCAAGGTCTGAGACTGCAATGCCCAAAGGCTTCCAGCTATGGTCTGGATTACAAATGTTAAGGATTTTTAAATGTTACTCTTGGTTGTATTACATTCCTTTTATATACAAGTATTTCTCATCTGCTAAATGATACTCTAAAATACATAAATAAATACCTCTAAAATACATTTTAGAGAATAGGGTTTGATAAAAGCCTGTAATGGCTTTTAACTGAACTAGCCAGTTACCAGCAGGCTCTTGTGTGGTAAGCCCAGTATTCTGTTTGCTGGGGCAGGATCCTCTCTGAGTAGACACAAAAAAACCCCACATGGACTTGAAAACCTGGTAATTCTTTATTTATTTTTATTTTTTTTTTTGTCAGCACTCAGACACAAAAAGAATAAATTTTTAAAAAATCACATTTTAGCCATACACACAAATACACACAAAAAAGTCTCAATATGGATCCATTTTAGTAAATACTCAGATTTAAAAAGAAGCACTAGCTGAGTGTTTCAAGAAAATTAGGGGGAAAGCAAGAAGCTATGCATTCATTACATAGCTGTTTTCTAGAACAAATCTGTCATACACACCCCAATGAAGCAAAGTTCTCCAGCTCTATCCAAAAGTATTCTTAGAAATCAATGATGAATATCAAGCATATTAGTGGTGTGATGCAACCACTGCAGCTCCAGAATCCATTTTTGGTAAAAATACTCTCACAGTGTGTATGGCATTTAATGGAATGTGAGATTACAAGCTGAATATCAGTAGGCCTGGCTATAGAATTTAACACTGGGGAATGTTACTGAAATAACAGTATTGGAAATAAAGAGCTCCTTACTCAAAGCTAAGATAGTTCAGCTACTCTGGTTTAAACTTTCCCATCTTTTCCCAAGGACTGCAGTGTCCAGGGTCCACATGCACTGCTATGTGCAGAGCTCCTGTGAGGAGTTTTACCTGGAAATAGATGACCACAGCAAATACAAACACTGTAGCAATGAGGTTCATGAGATTGGGCAGATTCTGGCGGTAAAATGCCTCGCGCAGAGCCCGCACTTTGTCGGTCCGTGTAGCCAGCAGATGGAACAATGCAATCACAGCACCCTCAAACTCTGTCCCTGCACGAAGCAAAAGAGCAACAGAAACCTTAATCTCAAAATTAAAAACACTAAAACAACAAAAAAAATACCTTTCTTCTGGAAATTTTAAGAATGGCACACGGAAAATGTGGTACAACGGGACCTGTTGCAACAAGTATGTGACAATACAGGATTCTGCTTTAGCTTATGGAATGTAGAATAGCCTACCAAAACGCTGTTCCTGACTAAAAACACAACACCAAAAAAACATCCAGGTCACACCATGAAAGAATACTCTCTTCCTTTCTTTTCTGGGGCAGAAGGATGATGGGAAGGAAGAAATAATAAATAAGGAGGAATATAACTTTAGAAAAGCAGTGCTAAAATGCAACAGAAATACTAAAAATCGAGTGCAAATGAAAAACTAAAAACATGTCTGAGGATTTCAAATGAATGCAGTAAATTAGTGAATTTCTTGATGCAGGTACACTGTGTCTTAATGTGGTATTTCAGGGGTCTCAGGACAACCATATGTCATCAAAGGCTGGCTGAGGAATGAAAGATTGCAGCCTCTGAAGAGTCAAACCAGCTTAAAGTAATTCAGAGGCACCAACTACATATGTATTCTACAGCCACAAACAACAGCTGCATCAGGAACAACTCCTCTCAATGCACAGCACTTCCTATCTTCTCTATTTCTATGGACTAAATTATGCTAAAACAAGATTATTTCAGTTTGGAAATCCAAAAATCTTCATTCAAGGGGCTTCCAGTCCCATTTGAATTGCTGTGATTCAAATCAGCAAAGGCAAACTTGTAAGTTATTAATCTTCACATAAGTCAGACATTTCCATCTTCAAAGTTAACTGCACAGCTGACTTCAGAAGCTCCTCACCACACATTAAAACTCTTTTTGAGTAGCCATCCAATAAACATCTGATAGTTTATGTGTAGTGTGCACCTACTGAAACAGGGTGTAACTGACTGGAACAGCACACCCACCTCTGCCAGTGTTGATGGTAGTGGGACTGAAAGCCTTCCAGACAATGGTTTCACAGATATTGGTAGCAATGAACAGGGAAATACCAGACCCCAAGCCATAACCTTTCTGTAGCAACTCATCCAGCAGCAACACAATCAAACCAGCAACAAACAGCTGTGGGAAGAGAAACAAAACTGAGCAGAAACAAGAACAAATAAAGAATTGTGTATTAATTCCCTGCTTCAGTATTTTCATCATATTGGAGAGGGATCATTAAGATTTTCACCTAAACATCACTCCTGCAGTAATTCTGCTACCTGCACATCTCACCTGGCAATGAGCTCTGTGACTTTTCAACAGAGATGGAGCAAACGGGTTACTCACTAAGCACTTTAAAAAAACATGTGTAAGTTTGTGCATTTACTGCTTTGTTCTACAGGAAAATGTCTCAAAGCTGCATCTGTGCCATTTAGTGAGAAGTCCTTCATGGCACTGAACTGCAGCTGCTGCCTTCAAAGTCCACTAAATGCTGTATTTTCAATTAAATAGCCACTCCTAGCTGAATTTCTTTTGGTATTAACTATCCCAGCTTTCTCCTCCGTTATGGAATATTTAGAATTTCTCCTATCTAGACAGTTACACAGGATTATGCTTTATAGCATTAAAAGTAAATAAACAGAAGTCACCCAGACTTAGAAAGATTTTTTTTTCCTTCCAGCTATATTGTATCTAACCAGTCACAGTTACACACAAAATAGCTCATTACAAACCTGAATTATAATAAGAAGACAAATTCCAGCACCCATTTCAGCAGGATCTCCATACATTCCAGTCATAACATACACAATGGCTTGCCCAATGGTAATAATCATCCCAAATACTAAAACAAGAGAGAAAGCAAATCCTTTAAAAAAAATCTGCCGAAGTCACCTACCAAAGAAATCTCATTTCTAGTATCACTTGGCTGCTTTCCCAAGAATAAAAATATGCTTAGTAATTTTAATTGGAACAGTGCTTACGTTTCTGAGCTCCATTGAACAAGGCTCTGTCTTTTGGAGTGTCCCCAACTTCAATGATCTTTGCTCCTGCCAGCAGCTGCATGATCAGACCCGATGTCACGATGGGAGAGATGCCCAACTCCATCAAAGTACCTAAGCAGGGAGAAAAATTAATACAATTGCCATTCCAGCACCTCTCCTAAAGAATTAGGTCTGTTGAAAGGTTTCTGACATGTAAAGAATATTCTTCATAATGCTTCAAACATGCACATTCCTGTACAGGTATGACAAAACAAAGACAGTTATCCCCTCATAAAACCCTGCTGTGTTAAAATCTGTAATTTTGAATGAAAAACCTATGTAGCTTTTAATTACAAATGTTTTTGTGGAACCACACTAAAGGCCAATGCACATTGAAGCTCAGCTTTTTGGCATATCCTTAAGAAACCTCCCACTGGACAGCATCCTGTCCCTGGTTGGTTATTCTGTCAGTGCTTCCACTGTCACATTTTCCACAAGTTTAATTTTGCAGACCACAAAAATATGCTGCAGATCTACAATGTCAGATAATGTCACCCTCAGAATCACTGACTCTAGTGAGAGTTTAGGATTAAACTAGTTCTTAAAAAACAAAGACTGTCATTAAGATGCTCTTACTCTGCCAACTCACTGGCACAATGTCACTGAGGTATCAACTTCCAAATGCACACAACTCAAACGGGGAGATATAACTTCATAAAACACAGCACAGAGATGTATATTCTATGATATTCCATAAAACCTGCCTGGTCTTCCCTCCTAATCCCTTCATCTGGTGTAATAAAGCTGGGGCATCCCTCACTCTGCTTGCATCCTCAGACTGAAGCCCCTGCAGCATCAGAACTATCACCTGATACTCTAATTTAGAAATATTCTCAGCAAGGCCTTGTTCCAGTACTGACATCTTCTTGAGTTACATTAGAACTTCTGGGAGCAGAGCTGAATGGACACAGTTAAACTCAGGACAACAGTTCACCTCTTGCCTGTACAACATATTCTCCCATCTCAATACACAATCCTTCTGCCACATCACCTTTCTGGAGCAACAGCATTCCAAGAAATTACTTTTTGAAATCTAAGTTGTCCTTCAGCTAATACCAGAAAGTTTTCTCTTATCTGGAGATGCTTACAAAACTAAAATGTTGAAAATGTGGGTTGAAATGAAGGAACTAGAACTATCAAGTGATCAAACTTTCCATATCTCCTAAGCTGGAACTTTAAAGAAAAAAGGTTTGAGTAAGAACACATTTTGTAAGTTGAATATTTAGTAAACCCAGATCAAATTACTTGGTCATCATCTTTTCCATGGTCACTCAAAGGACCCAAATAATGCACATTTTTTTCTGATGTTGAGTCACAATATCCACCAAGCAGATCCAAAAGAATCAGCTCAGAATTCAATTCTGTGCATTTAAGTGCAACTCTGCTTTCCTGTGTAGTACAGCAGTGTTCCATCATAAAATTGCTCAGAAAAATATTAAGAAACAACTACTCAGCCACTGCAAACCTGTAGTCTCAAAGAGGATCAGGGACAGGGAAAGCATGGTCTGTAACATCATATGGAAGATGAAAACAAGCAGGAATATACGATTTGTGACACCTTACAGATCTGTTCAGATTTTTCCGTCTGATCTTTTCCCGGTTCTTAAGCCATCAGGGCTTTCCTCTTAATCCCTCAACAGCCCAATTTCCCGAAGAGCCTTTAATAAATAATCTGAATTTGACAAAGGGTTTTTGGGCACCTCCCCTATTGTCTGGAGTCTTCTTTTCATTGCTGCCTAACTACCAGAGTCCTCATTTCAGCTCTAATTTTTAAACACTTTAAGCATTACTGCACCATTACTCTTCCCATTTTTATTTTAGTGGTTTCCCTGCTATCAAAATGTAAAATGTGAAAGCATCGGAGTCATTATTATAATTTAGTTCTTTTATACTTGTATCCTAGAGTTTACATATTAAGTATTACATCATCTCTCATGGAAATCTCTTCTCCAACAGTCAGAAAATGAAGATGTTGAGAAGCCTTTATTTCACATCCTCCAATGACTTCTAGTCAGTTGACTCAAGTGAAAGCTCACTCTCCCACCCCTGCTTTTTATTGCTTTCACAGTCTCTCTAGTCTTTTCTTGGCCACTGTTACCCTCTGTCTGGGTAGTGGGCAGCATATTTAGTATCATACCCTGCTAGTGAGACACAGAATTCTATGTGCAAGTTCTGCAGTAGAGTTTGAAGCAGGTAACTTATTTACCTTAATTTATTACCTTCCCTGGTGTGACAAAATTTGCCATTCCTAAATAAACAGTACCTTCACGTTAGAGGGTTCCACTGATTTTCTTACTTCCAGCCAATTTTCCAAGCCACAGATGAGATCAGTGTCCTCATTTAGAATCATGCATGACAGGTCACCCATCTTAAGTTTCAGACTTCTAGCATTAGTTTGAGTCTTCTTAAACATTTGGTTGGGTTCCACTTTACCACTCTAAAATTTAAAGTTAGTTTGATTTTGCTAAAATTTATGCCTAATAATCTCTGCCTTTAGCTTCCCCACCTATGGAATTACTCACCCATAACTTTGCCAAATTATTATGAGGTGTAACCAACTTGTAACACGTAAGGTATTTTCTAGTCAACACTCTCATATTGCACATTAGTGCTGCTCCTAACTGGAAAGCCAGAAGATTCCCCGTCCCATGTATTAACTGGAAAGAGACTGCTCTACAATCTTAAATGGAATAATCCCAAAATTTGAGAATCAAGACTAATCTCATCTGCATGTCAAAAGAAATCCCACTCCTAAGGCCAAGTACTCAAGTACCAATGTTAATTTTATCTGTGTTAAGACGTTTACAAAGTGTTTCGACGTGACATCTGGGTTGTATGACATTTAACAGCTGACTGTTTTTCTCCTGGTCTGTTTATCCTGACAGAAAACAGGGGAAGGAATAACCCACTAACCTCTGTTTGACGCCAGAATGACTCGCATCCAGTAGAAGGGATCTGCAGAATCTGATGACATGATTCCAAACAATGGGATCTGTCAAGTGCACAAAAGTATTCAACAGAAACACACAATTAGCATGCATTAATACAAAAATTTTAACATGCAATGATTCAACTGTTACATTCTTTAATATCTTCTTTTTTTTTTTTAAATTAAACCAGAGGTACTGACACCATCTATTTTAATCTTCCAACTGGGATATGACTCAGAGGACTTAACTAAGGCCCTTCTACAGGAAAGAGCAGAAACCCCTAGAAAGAAGAAGTTTAAATACTGAAATTCTACAGCTGGGAATATGTTTTGAAATATCCCACATGGAACTGTCAAAGTTAGACAAGTTCATACAAAGCTTCCAATATTCTGTATGTCAATATTGAGGGATTTTGAGCTCTTTAATACTCTTCCTAATCACAAAAAGAGTAGACTAGAAACCCAGGCAATCTTACAGATGAATTCCTGAAAACTCTAGTCTGCACCATCTGTTTTCCTTGTTCAACTACTACAATCTTTCATATACATTCAAAATTCTAATTGTACATATATCCAGCTTCTAGTAAACACAGATAAACTACATGTTGTTCCAGCTCTAGTATCATTCCCACCTTCTCCTGCCAAAAAACAAGACCTGGGCTTTAGCCTATAAACAGTCCTTCAGAGCTGAAAACAAAAACTATTAAACTACCTTTCCATAGTCTGGAATGGCTACATCAATGAATATAAGCTGAAAAGCCTAATTCTGAAATGCACAGTTCATTTTAAATCTTCCAAGAGGTCTACAAGTTCTAAAAAATATGTGTAATTTTCTTCAATTTCTAAGTGTCCTTTAAACAAAAACAAAAAGGCCTCCACTGTTTATAACCCAAGCACAGGTTCTAAGAACTCCTACCACTATGAGTAATAAACATCACATAAATGTTTACAAAGACCTGCATTTTGGAGGGGTTTCAGCCAACAACTTTACCAGCATTTTCACAAAAAAAGAAGTTCTAAATGTCAACATAAACACCTCACAAAAACATTTTCCTGCAATCTTTGCAATCCATCAGCTTGTTCAAGAGGAATTGGGTAAAACCAGTCGCTTTGAATTAATTTTCACAGTTGTCACTGCTAAAATTGAAATGTAGCTATGAACAGAGGGTAAACAATGCATCCAATTGCTCACTTTGTTTATGCTGCTCAATAAATAATTAGCCTGGCTGTTTACCCTGCAGTCACTACCATCATTTGAAGGGACCCTTGTAACAAGAAAAGAACATTATGTATTTCAGACTAAATCAAAGGCACTAGTTTCTGAAAATATACACAATCAATAATAAAGACTATTTCAGATAATCAGAACCGAGCTTTAAATACTTAACCATAAAAATACATCACTGAAACTGGCAGGTCAAACACAGAACAAGAACTTCTCACACTTTCTGTGTGTTTTGCATGTACAGAACACACGTTTTGTGACCACAGAAAACACAGACACCCACCTGGCAGCACACCAGGAAAATGAAGAGTGTGATGGCCGTCCATAGTACCTTCTCTCTGAACTGGATCTGCAGGACAGAGAGGAGATGAACGTGTTCACTGTACGTGGAACTTTCACTGCACTCTCACACCAGTGCTAAATGCTGTTATCATTCAGAATTCAAAGCAGAGATACTGAACCAGAAGGCATCATTGTCTCATTGGAATGTATTTTTAGTATGATTTCAGATTTTAGAGAGAGGCAAAGATAGTTCATGTGGAATCTGGCAGGCAGCACAGTGACATTCCATCAGTAGGATATATTTTATCTACAGTATTCTGATACAGTGGGTATTTACAGAATAGCAAGTGTGGCTGCTGGACATACTGCAACAAACATGAAAGATTAATGCAAAAAACTTATCTTCAGTGATTGGAGGCTGTTTTGTAAGGCTGGAAGTTATTACAGTAAAGCACTGTTAAGTTTTTAAAGAGATTTAACTGCTATGAAGACAAGTGATAAAAACCAGAAGACCCGTGGGTTTTGGACAGCAATGCAAAGTCTTTCTAATTAAGTTTTCAAAGGGTGTTAGAGAAAGCTTAAATTCACTATTATGTTCATGGACACAGACTGCAAAATAATTTTTAAAGACTCCTTGTTTCCCTCCAAGATATTTTTATCACTGTAGAGTGTATATTATTTTTAAAAGAATGCCAGATCAGTGATCATTAATCACTAATTCACTGAAGAGAATCTCAGAGTCACAACATTTGAGGCACCTGTAACTAGTGCCGGGGCAAGAAGGGAAGAATCACAAGATTTAAGTTTGAATCAGAGGATTACTCAAAGCATGAGACAGAAAGAAATGCACTTGAAAAGACCAGAGAGAGCTGAGATGCAGCGTTAGGTTCAAGTTCCCACCTCTCCTCCATGGACTGTAAACCTTAGGATAAGTGTGTTCACTGCAGGCAAGAGCGGAGCAGCTACTAAAGCATGACATGAACTAACATGTAAGAGAGATACAGCAGAAATGGTTGGAGCTCTCTGCTTCCAACCACTGAATCTGCCTGTAGAGAAGCAACAAGACAAAGGATTAGTGCCTGGTTTTATACATACTGAACACCCACAAATGAGAAACTACAGACCAATGCAGCAGCAGCACAGCTCAAGAAAAAAAAAACCCAGAAGGTAGTTACATCTTTTTGAGTGAGACCACATACTCATAAGGAAAATAATCCAAGTAATTTAATTTATTTACTCATACTGCCTCACTCTTAAAAGAGGGCAGATGCTAAAAATACTTACAGTACAAAGTTATAAAAAGAAAAATAGTGACAGCAGCAAATAAATCCAAACAATACCTTGTGTTAATGCTGACCCACTTTACCAAGTGCTATCTGAATTCCACAATTCAGATTTTAAGCACACACTTTTAAAACCAGAAATGCTTAACCAAATTATCTCAGCATCCTCACAGTTAACCATGGCTTTGGAGGCATCAGTCAAGATCTACAAGTGCACTGACTCTCCCTACAGCTGTGGTGAATATGAGCATTAGAAGAATTCTGCATCACCCAAATCACAGTTATTCACAAGGAAAACAGCCTCTATGAGTCAAGAAGGCAAAAAACAAAAAGGAAGCATCCAAATCCATATGCCAGGAACAGCAAAATACAGACTGATACCAAATATTCCAGCCACGAATGCTAACAAGCACGGGGACAGTACATTTCACCATCTGATCTGATTCAGTTGGACATTTTCTTCCTTTGACATTTTCCTTAAATCGTGTGAAAATGAGGGGACTTAATCACCATCATCTTGGTGCTCTGAACAGTGTGTTCTACTTAGAAAATCTGTGCATGAGGGAAATAGGAACCCATACTAGTAACTACTAAAGTAGCAATCGCTACTGTTAATCAAGTTGGCCAAAACACAAGAGCAACACTCCCCAAAGACAGAAAAAACCACTTCACTCATCAACAATAATGGCAAAATGATTCAGTGAGAGCCCAACTGAACCAAAACATCATCTTCACTTAACAATCAATACAGGTTTAATGAAAAGGGATGTCTTTTCTATTTGGTTATCTTAATTTCTTGTTCTGGCCTTAACAATCCACTCATCGTGTCTGCCAGTGACAGCTTGCAAGGAAACAGTAAATTACAAATGACCCAAAGTCACCCGACAGACTACACACAGGCAAGAAATGTAACTTAAAGTGGTCAAAGGGCTCTTCAGCCTAGGAAAGGTGTTCCAAATTACATTTTCACTTCAAATTTGTACAAAGCTGGCAACTGGCAGCCATTGTCTAGACAGCGACCTAGATAGCAGCAAAGTGACCCGAATAGAGAGGACAGGAATCCTGGCACGTCTCTGGGCATCCTTCATCTGCTGATGCAGGACAAGGACAGACCAAGCCCCTCTTCCTCTCTGGCAAATAACATGTCAGTGAGCTTTACAGAAGCATCAGGATCTGCAGATTTGTTTCAGCCTTCTCTTCTCACTCACCTCACCAGACAGAAGTGGAATGGCTGTAACCAGCTAATCCCAGCTGTGCCATAAATCAGCACCAGCAGATTGCAACAAGGTTCACCCCTGCAGAGACAAACGTGGGGACCTCCCACCCAGGCCTGGTGCATCCAAACCTGAGCACGGGGTCCGGCTCTGGAGGTTCCTGCTCTGAAAACACCTTTGCCTGACCTAAAGTTTGTTTAGAAACCTGTCCCAAGACTGAAAGATGCTGGAAAGCAACAAGGTAAGACAGATGGAGCAAAGAGCAAGGGTTTAAATGCCAATATTTCTAAAAATCCATTCTAGAAATCCATAATAAGCAGCTTTTGCTGTATCTTCTCCATTCAATCCAGCAGGCTCAGTTATGATCACTGCCACAAACCTCTCTGCATCCAGTCCTAACCTTTGGGAATCTCCAATCCACAAAAGAGGATGCTCTTGGATGGTATTATGTTTACAGCTAAGCACTTCCTTTTAAGAATATAAAAACCAACATATGGCTCCCAAGGAATTTTCATGGAAGTCATGACAATGGATATTAGAGCAATTTGTCACTCTAATTAGAGTAATTGTCACCTGAGTAATACGTGCTTGCTTGAGTTTTGGAAGTAAAAAATATAATTTGCTTGGGGTTTTTTGGACAAGGCAGGCCTCTTTCTAACCTGTATAAATATCAACTAATTTTAATCTAAGAAGTGTGCTGAGAAATGGGAGGAGTTTCCAAGGCTAGAGGATCAGAGAGATGAGTTGTAAATGAACTCATCTTATTGATTTCAGGTCAAAGAGAAATGTCACATGCAGCAGATGAACGGGGAGCAGTTACCTGAAGTGTATCACAGATCACTTTCCCACTTCAGCAAGGTGAATCACAGCTATGGGAGTGGGAAGTAATATGTGGGAAAGCAAGAACTAAACTTGTGGTTCCTGAATTACAGTGTGACCCTTTTCAAGTAATATATAAGCCAGCTCAAAGCCAACACTGGTACACAGGAAAATAAAGCTTGAAAACTCTGCTCTAGTATATTAAAAATAGATGAAATCACATGAAGCTGAAACTAAATAAACTTAGTCTAGAAATGAGTTGTTTTTTTTTTTTTAAAATAGCATAATTACTGAGGGGAACAACTTCTCAGAAGGCTGCTCGGAATTCATCATCATGGGAATCTTTTACCTTCACATAGGTTCCCCCTCCTCCAAAGAATATTTTCTACTTTAGGGCCCAATGTCTGTATTAAAGTTGGAGCCTGGACTAGAATATCACAATATTCTCTTATCTGTGAACCAATAAGAACATAACGTGACACTCACTTTTCGTTCCGGTTTCTGGATTTCAGGCAGCACTGCACAGAATGGCTTAATAACTTCTAAAAATTTTACTGTTTCAGAAAAAAAACACACACACACACAAAAAAGAAGAGAGAAAAATATATTAATGAACCTTTATGAATTTATAAAACTTCACAGAACTTTATTTAATTTTTCTAACAGTATTTCCAAAACTGTCTGAAAACTAAGACGCTCTGAAAACAGTTGAAAACAAGGCAAAAAGGTGAAAGAGAATTCTTGTTCTAATCAGACCTGACCCATTCCTTTTTCCACAGCTGGAATAATTTTAGAGGTGAAGAGGCACTGTATATATCACCAGAAGTGAACTAAACTGTATTCCATCCAAAAATAAATGACCTAGTATCAGTCTGTGCTAGTTAAACACAGAAGCAAAGGATTCTGACATCAAAAATTATCCATGTAGAGATTAGAATCTTGTGTTTTAGGGAAGTATTTAGCTGAAAAAAATAATTCAATTGGTAAGATACATTTAGAAATTGTAATTTAAACCAGCAGAACACTTATTGTGATCAGAACTTCAGGGAATTTTATTTTAGCTTTTGGTAGGTCTCTCTTTGCAATTTCTCCTTTAAAAACACAGAAAAGCTCAACAGTTGTAGCTCTTTTTTTCGGGGGAAAAAAAACCCAATCAAAATCAATTAAAAAAATAAAATCAAAGCACACATGTTTAGTGGGGAATTTGTCCTCCAAAACCTGGACATTATTGCCAGAGCCACGACACGCTGGGACGGACACAGAAAACAACCACCGGTTCCTCTTCCAAGAGAATGCATTTGTTACACTGTAAGCAGCATTTTGGTCGGAGCGCCATGTGTACATTTACACTCTGGTGTGGCACAGCCCTCCGTTCCTTAACCCAGGCCTGGGGCAGCTCCTGAGGGGGAGCCCCTGGGTGGGCAGAGGGGGGCACAGGGCGGGCCGGGCTGGCTGTGCCTCCCCTGGTCCATCCCAGAGCACAGGGCTGTGTCCAGACACTTCTGGAATATCTCCAGCCAGGGAGGCTCCAGACCCTCCCTGGGGAATCTATCCCAGTGCTCGGTCACTGCACAGGGCAGAAGTTCTTCCTCACGTTCAGGTGGCTCTCCCCGGGCACCAGTTTTGCCTCCTGTGCCCGGTCCGTCCTCCCCTCAGATACCGACACACACAGACATACGTGTGCGTAAGTACATGGCATATGCACTATATATAGGCTACACAGTGCGTATGTACGGATATTATATACATATTATATACATATATATATATATATACACACACACAGCAGAGCCGGAG
>VXBX01005896.1:1255238-1279576 GCA_013400415.1 Scytalopus superciliaris | reverse complement strand
CCCCATCCCCATCCCCGCCCCTCTCCCGCTCCCATCCCCGCCGGGGAGCCAACATGGAAACACGGACACACAGAAACACACAAAGATCCCCCGCCCGGCCCTCGCTCGGGTGGTCTCAGAGAGGGGGTTGGCGCACAGGCCCTGCGAGGAGCGGTCCGGGGTGTTCGGCCCGGAGAACGGGAGGCTCGGGGGTGACTTATCCCCTGTGGGGATGGGGCTCTTCTCCCAGGCATCCAGCGACAGGACAGGAGGGAACAGCCTCCAGCTGTTTAGGTTGGATATTATGAGGAATTTCTTCACGGAAAGGGTGATTAGTCATTGGAATGCGATGCCCAGGGAGGCGGTGGAGTCCCATCCCTGGGGGTGTTTAAGGACACACTGGACATGGCACTCCGTGCCCTGGTCTGTGTGACACGGTGGTGTTTGGCCATGGGTTGGACTGGATGATCCCAGAGGTCTTTCCCAACCCAATGGACTCTGTGGAGTGAGCCTGACAATGGAGACTGACCGGCAGTGGGTGTAATACCCATCCCAGTGTCATCCCAGTACCACCAAACCCGGCATCACACCTTCTTCAGAGCTCTCTGTTACAACAGCCAGTGGTCTGTAAAATTAGGGTTATCAGAATTTACTGCAGGATTTGGATATGACAATTTAAAATAGCATTTCTTTCTTTCTGAGTAACCCTATGCACAAGCTGGTATTCTTCCTGTGTTAGGCAAAGGTACCATGAAAGGACACAAAGGATGTGAAGGATTAGGGCTGTTCAACAAATTTGAATCTATGTATTGGTTTGCACTCTGCATTCCCTAAGAAATCCCCTGAACCAAGACCTTGCAACAATATCTTTAAGCAATTTTGTTCAATACCCTCCGGTATCTGAAATCACATAGAAAAGCTTTTTCTTCCAGTTTATAGTCATAATTTTACAAATACTAATGAGCAACTCTGCAGCAATTACTTTCACCTACAGTTTTTGAATAGTCTGACAAATGCCCATAATTAATGGGCCTGGGACCTTACTTGCAGATTATAATCTACAAATAACAGATGGGTTAATAGCTGAGCTTCAGGGAATTTCTTGTAATTGCCCTTTGTTCAGAATTTTAGCCATACTTATCTTAATTTAATGAACTTCTACAGGTCTTGTTAGCTTCCCTCTCACAGCAAACCCTCCTAAGTCCCTGGGCCTTGTTCTGGTGATTGGTTCAAAAGTCCAGGAGGTTTCTTCAGTCCATACTGACACAAAAGCACCATGTCAGGTGTGCTGAACAAAAACGTGTTACTTACAAGTGGGTTCCCAGTGAAGTAAAGAACTAAAAGAATCCAAATGCAGTATTATTTTTCTTTGGTTGTTCAAAATACTGCTGTGTTTAGAACTTTGCACCATCAAAATTCAGGTTAGATTTTTTAAATCTAAACTAACAACACTGTTACTAAAATACTTGGTTTAAAATCTTTGTTCTCCTGGATGTGTTTTCTTCCTCTCACTGAGAGTTTCTGCTGCTTTTGATGAACTGCTCAAGCTAACAGGTCATTCCTTCAGTGTCTTTTTTTTCTAGTCTCACACTTCTCTGAAAATCCTGACACACCACAATGCACAAGCCCTGTAACACTCTAGTTAGCTCCTCTGCTATCTAATAGCACACAAAGCTTCACTTCTCCTTGTATTAATGACCCACAACATTCTCCTGTCCCAGGACTGTGGACTGGCTCTGTTAGCCACTCACCCAACTTGTGTCCCATTCCATCTGTCACTTCCCTGAATTGTTTCCTGGACACTCAGGAAACTCACTCCCATTGTGAAGCAGTGCTTTCCCCTGGGGCTTTTGCAAGGCAAAGGTTCTTTAACCAGAGGGTGGTTGGGCATTGGAACAGGCTCCCCAGTGAAGTGGTCACAGCCCCAAGCCTGTCTGAGTTCAAGAAGTGTTTGGACGCTCTCAGGCACATGGTGTGGTTTTGGGGCACTCCTGTGCAGGACCAGGAGTGGGTCTCAGTGATCCTTGTGGGTGGGTCTCTTCCAACTCAGGGTATTCTACAACTCTATGATTCTCATTTCTGCTTCTTTTTCCAAATGCTTTTAGGCAAAAGCAACCCAGCACTGTGCAGGGAGAGCCACGCCTGCATGCAGAGCAGAGCATGGTGCAGATGGAAAACAGCCTCGTGTGCATCCAAAATTGGTGGGAGAAACAGTGTTAGTCCCTAAGTCAGCAAGTGCTTTGTCTTGCTCCTGGGAGCTGTTTAGCCATCATGGAGGAGAAGTTTTCTGCAAGCAGCCTGTGTCAGCAATACCAAGGGGAGCTGTGCTGGAGCTCTCCCTTCCTACCCCTGTGTCCCTGGCGATACAGGCACACCAACACTGAGCAGGGGGCATGGAGTGGAGCAGCACTACAGAAATAGCTGTGCCTCCCACTGGGAGCATCAGACAGGCTCTGAACACTCCAGCATCCTTTATTTGGTTGGATAACCAGACCTGCACAGCCTGTGGGGGAGTGGTCCATAACAGGGTCAGGTTTGAGCCACGTGAAACTCAAAACACAGGGTCTATTCTTCCCTTGTGTGCACTGTCATAGTGAAAAAAACGTGGGTTTATGTAATCACCAGTGTGGAGTCAAGACTGTGCTCCACAACTTCCTTGGCTACAGCTGCAATCAAAGCAATGTTACTCTTCAGCCTCCTTTTTCTAGTTACCAGCAGAAATTTAAACCAGAATATGCCTTGATTAGATAAAGCTGTTCGGGATGCCTAAGAAGTTGTGAAGTTTGCTAGAGCAAAGTGGGAGAAATGTGATTTCACATCACAGGGATGGATGTGATAAAGCAGTGACGTGAAACACCACAGAACAGAGATTACAAAGGTTACTTCTGGGTCACACCAAGTTAAATGAATGAATGTTTGAATTAACTAGAATGAAATACCAAAGCAGGCTTCAGAGATGATTATGGAAGCTGTCTCCCCAGCTGAAACCACACCCTGCCTGCAAACTGCCCTTCCTCACCTACCATGACTTTCTGTCTGGAAGTGCTGGATTTGGTTGAACCCCACATTTCTTTTCAGAAAAGCCTTTGGCTCACAATGAGTTTGTATTACTGAAGCATCCTCCCCCCGGTGCCTTTGAGAGAAGCAGGGAGATGCCAACTGAAACCTAAAAAGGAAAAACACTGGGAAAAATCCTATTTGGATGGGAATGCTGCTGTGAGGCAGTCAACACTGGGGTCTGCCTGGCCAGCTTTTACCTCCCTCTTCCATCTGGCTTCATTATTCTCCTGCTTAACCTCAATGTTATGGTCAATTATCCTTAGTTTCTCAATAAAGACTGATTTCTTTCCTTTCCCCAGATGACAGCTATGCTGTAACCTTCCCTCAGGGTTTCTCAGCCTCCAGGTGAGAAAAACAGCAGTGCCTGAAGCTTTCAGGAGCCATCCTGCAAGGTTCCCCCCCAGAATCCTGCTTTAACAACTCATGCATTGAGAAGAGCACCAACAGCTACAACAAATTTCATTCCTTGCCCCCAGGAAAAGAAAAAAAGGGAAAATCCACAACACTCTGCTGTAGAAATGGCTCATTCCCAGGCATGGGGAAGCATTTATTTGACCAAACAGCACTAACACTTCTGTGGAAACAGAAGAAACAGAGCCTGCTTCCACACATGCACCATCCCAGGAACTGTAAAGTGCAGATAAGCAGCATGACATAAGGCATTCTATAGTCACCTCATCAATCTGTCCCCTGGATTGGATTTTTTTTTTAACTTTAAAAAAGATGTTTTGTAGAAAATACTACAAGAGAACAAGAAGTATCAAGAGTAACAGGCATCACTTGTCATCATTAGGTATTCCACTGTCACGAAAAAATTGCTTCATCATTACCAAACTTGTTCTCCTCTTCTTTGGTTTCCATTTTGGAGAACTAGGAGTCTTAAAGGATCTGGGTTTTGTTCTTCTTCACAGGAGGAGGCACCAAATATGACTGACAGCAGGAGAAGTCTGTCCACTAAAAACTCAGATAAATGTTTTGGTCAGAACATCTTCCTGCTGCTGGTTGTGGAGGGTTCCAATGCCAACTGCTGGGGCTGGGAGGGGAGGTCTGCTCACGAGACGAAGCTGTAATTGGAGTTGGGAGGAAATGATTAATGAAGCACGGGCACAAGGTTGCATCTTGAGCTCCTGGTGCCATGGTGATATTTGCTGGCAGATACTGGGCAGTCCCAGCTGGATGTTGTCCTCCATCTCTCACAGACCATGGCTTCTCCAAGGACATTTCAGTGCATGACATGCCAGAACAAATGGCAGCTTTGGATTCTTCTACTCCCTTTAAGCATCTTGTTTACTACCTGGAATCTTTAATTATCCTGTCTACTTTGATTAAACCCTGAGTGTAATAAAGCTCCAGTCCTGCAGAAGTAGCTTAAATTAGAACACGCATTTGGTTTAGGCATCAGGATTAGGTTTTTGCATAAGCACCACGGAATTTTGTATTTAAAGAGAACTTTCAACTTCATAACACTGAAACACCTTGTGGACATCTTACCTTAAGCCCCAGCTGCTTGTCAAATCGTGGTGACACAAAGGACCATGGACCCATGTTTTGTGGTTCTTCCTGACTCCAGATGAAGACTAGAGGAAGGGTAAGGGTACATTACAAATGCACATATTTATGTTTCCAGCAGCTCATGAAAAACAGCTTTTTTCTTTTTTTAGCACCTCTACCTTTTTTGTCTTGGCACTACCTCTAAAATGAAGGCTCATCAGATTGAATTCCCTTGCAGGTCACAGCTTGCTGAATTCAAACCCTAAGTGTGTCCACCATTGGGGTATACTGTGTGTGTATTCTGCTTTTCTACCTCTGTTTTCAAAAGCTACTTAAAGGATTGGACTGCAAAGACCAATGCAAAGAATGTCCCAAATAGTTCACTTTGATTTTCAGTACTGCTTTTTGGAAGCAGAGAGACAATAGCAAAGGGACACGTTTTTATAGCACACGATGTAAACATTTGTATTACCCGACTCCAGAAACACTGGGATGTATGAGCAAAGAGGAAAAAGTTATTACAGCTCTTTATCCTAAAAGGCAGACAACAGATTTAGTTCAGTACTTCAAAGAGACTAGAAACTCAAAGGTGAAAGTCTGGCTGACCTTTTGCATGGCTGTATTTGCTCAGCTCTTGCTGTAGAGCCTCCAGGGGGAAAGGACAGAGCTCTTCAAGCCTCAGAATAGCTGTGTTGTGCTGCTTGTCTCCCAGTGTCTCTCTTTGCTTCACCAGAGAATAGTAATGCTTTCCAGAACACAGAATCACTTGGGTGACACTGAGGACAAATAGGAGTGTTTCCAAGTTTAGTGTTTTGCAGAAACTCAATGCAGAACAGCTTCACACTTTCAGCAAAAACAACCAGACAAACTTCAAAGACAACTTTATGAAGTTGAATTGCTTCCCTAGACCATCTTTTCCTCTTCTTTGCCTTCCCTTGCTTCCCACTCCCCTTCAACAGTTGGCAAACTAAACTTTGGGCACAGTATGCCAGAACCCAGACATCCTGTTTCTTCAGTAATTCTGGGAATGTTACCTTACAGTGGGATTCATCTCTCTTAGCCTTAACTATCTAAAAATTAAACATCTAGTCAAAGCTAGTCATCTATGTGCTTTCTGTAGCAAATAAATCAGAAAGGAAGAGAAGTCCCTCCAGAGGGCAATTCTCTCTCATGCCAGAGGAACTGCCTGCTGGAGAGATACTATACCCTCCAGCAATCACTGAGGTCATGGCTGCCTGACCTTACTGGACAAAGCAAGGAGATAAATTGCACCCTTTGTGCCTCACCATCCCACTTAAAAAACCCAAGATGCTAAGATACTTCCAGCCTTTTATTGTGGGTGAGGAAGCAAACCTGGATAATACTGGCACAACAACCAGGTAAGTACCCTATGAGGGGAAAAAATGAAGTCCAGAATGGGTCACAGGATTCTCTACAAAATCTGAAGGGAGGGAAATACTATTGCCCCAGGAGGGAGATATTATTGCCCCACTTCATCACCTCAGGTGTTCCAGCACCAGAACAAAAATTCTGTGATCGGTTTTGGGCCCCTCACTACCAGACAGATATTGAGATGCTGCAGCATGTCCAGAGGAGGGCAATGGAGCTGGGGAAGGGGCTGAAGCACAGGTCTTGTGAGGAGGAGCTGAGAGAGCTCAGCCAGGAGAAGAGGAGGCTCAGGGGGCACCTTCTCTCTCTCTACAACTCCCTGGAAGGAGGTTGTGGACAGGTGGGAGTTACTTCTTCCAAGTAACACACAAANTGAGATGCTGCAGCATGTCCAGAGGAGGGCAATGGAGCTGGGGAAGGGGCTGAAGCACAGGTCTTGTGAGGAGGAGCTGAGAGAGCTCAGCCAGGAGAAGAGGAGGCTCAGGGGGCACCTTCTCTCTCTCTACAACTCCCTGGAAGGAGGTTGTGGACAGGTGGGAGTTACTTCTTCCAAGTAACACACAAAAGGACAAGAGGACATGGCCTCAAGTTGCATCAGGGGAGGTTTAGATTGGATANTACTTTGATTAAACCCTGAGTGTAATAAAGCTCCAGTCCTGCAGAAGTAGCTTAAATTAGAACACGCATTTGGTTTAGGCATCAGGATTAGGTTTTTGCATAAGCACCACGGAATTTTGTATTTAAAGAGAACTTTCAACTTCATAACACTGAAACACCTTGTGGACATCTTACCTTAAGCCCCAGCTGCTTGTCAAATCGTGGTGACACAAAGGACCATGGACCCATGTTTTGTGGTTCTTCCTGACTCCAGATGAAGACTAGAGGAAGGGTAAGGGTACATTACAAATGCACATATTTATGTTTCCAGCAGCTCATGAAAAACAGCTTTTTTCTTTTTTTAGCACCTCTACCTTTTTTGTCTTGGCACTACCTCTAAAATGAAGGCTCATCAGATTGAATTCCCTTGCAGGTCACAGCTTGCTGAATTCAAACCCTAAGTGTGTCCACCATTGGGGTATACTGTGTGTGTATTCTGCTTTTCTACCTCTGTTTTCAAAAGCTACTTAAAGGATTGGACTGCAAAGACCAATGCAAAGAATGTCCCAAATAGTTCACTTTGATTTTCAGTACTGCTTTTTGGAAGCAGAGAGACAATAGCAAAGGGACACGTTTTTATAGCACACGATGTAAACATTTGTATTACCCGACTCCAGAAACACTGGGATGTATGAGCAAAGAGGAAAAAGTTATTACAGCTCTTTATCCTAAAAGGCAGACAACAGATTTAGTTCAGTACTTCAAAGAGACTAGAAACTCAAAGGTGAAAGTCTGGCTGACCTTTTGCATGGCTGTATTTGCTCAGCTCTTGCTGTAGAGCCTCCAGGGGGAAAGGACAGAGCTCTTCAAGCCTCAGAATAGCTGTGTTGTGCTGCTTGTCTCCCAGTGTCTCTCTTTGCTTCACCAGAGAATAGTAATGCTTTCCAGAACACAGAATCACTTGGGTGACACTGAGGACAAATAGGAGTGTTTCCAAGTTTAGTGTTTTGCAGAAACTCAATGCAGAACAGCTTCACACTTTCAGCAAAAACAACCAGACAAACTTCAAAGACAACTTTATGAAGTTGAATTGCTTCCCTAGACCATCTTTTCCTCTTCTTTGCCTTCCCTTGCTTCCCACTCCCCTTCAACAGTTGGCAAACTAAACTTTGGGCACAGTATGCCAGAACCCAGACATCCTGTTTCTTCAGTAATTCTGGGAATGTTACCTTACAGTGGGATTCATCTCTCTTAGCCTTAACTATCTAAAAATTAAACATCTAGTCAAAGCTAGTCATCTATGTGCTTTCTGTAGCAAATAAATCAGAAAGGAAGAGAAGTCCCTCCAGAGGGCAATTCTCTCTCATGCCAGAGGAACTGCCTGCTGGAGAGATACTATACCCTCCAGCAATCACTGAGGTCATGGCTGCCTGACCTTACTGGACAAAGCAAGGAGATAAATTGCACCCTTTGTGCCTCACCATCCCACTTAAAAAACCCAAGATGCTAAGATACTTCCAGCCTTTTATTGTGGGTGAGGAAGCAAACCTGGATAATACTGGCACAACAACCAGGTAAGTACCCTATGAGGGGAAAAAAATGAAGTCCAGAATGGGTCACAGGATTCTCTACAAAATCTGAAGGGAGGGAAATACTATTGCCCCAGGAGGGAGATATTATTGCCCCACTTCATCACCTCAGGTGTTCCAGCACCAGAACAAAAATTCTGTGATCGGTTTTGGGCCCCTCACTACCAGACAGATATTGAGATGCTGCAGCATGTCCAGAGGAGGGGAATGGAGCTGGGGAAGGGGCTGAAGCACAGGTCTTGTGAGGAGGAGCTGAGAGAGCTCAGCCAGGAGAAGAGGAGGCTCAGGGGGCACCTTCTCTCTCTCTACAACTCCCTGGAAGGAGGTTGTGGACAGGTGGGAGTTACTTCTTCCAAGTAACACACAAAAGGACAAGAGGACATGGCCTCAAGTTGCATCAGGGGAGGTTTAGATTGGATATTAGGAAGAATTTGTTCTTTGAAGGGGTCAAGCACAGGAACAAGCTGCCAGGGAAGTGGTGGTATCACCATCCCTGGAGGTATTTAAAAGTCTAGATGTGACACTTGGGGAGATGGTTTTGTCATGGACTTGGCAGTGCTGGGTTAAAGGTTGGACTCGATGATCTTCAGGGTCTTTTCCAACCTAAATGAATCTATGAGTCATGTAACAGCTGTTCCCATTTACTGTCAGCTAATGGAAATAGTGCAGAATAGGACCCATCAGGTCACTAATTACAGGCACAACCTCCCTGTGGGGGCCAGAGCCAACAGCCTGAACACTTCACTCTTTTGCTGACAGATATGGTAACTACCAACAATTACCAGAAGAAAAGGAGAGCAACAAGCAAAGCCAAGTCACCAACCACAAAGCAACATTTTCCCCACAGTGTCACCTCTTTCATACCACTTCAAATTTGAGCTGTTAGGTAGGAGAAAGGGACAGGACATCCCTTCCGAGCTTCCCCTGTAAGAAATTACAGCTACCTTTTAGGTTCTACTGAGGAGTCACCAATGACAGGCTTGAATGTTGTCCCTGGGGCCATTTCTTCAAAACTTGATACAGCAGCCTGCATTGGGGAGAGTTGGAAGTTACCAAATCTTGCTGCCTTTCCATGAGGACAGAGTCAGAAAGAACACTGAGATACAGTTTTGGTAAGTACAAAATAGAGTCTTCCATCACCCTCCTATTCCCATTCCCACTCCCAATGAAAGGTAGAATGATAAGCTGTCCAAGAACACTGTCAGACCCAGAATCAACCCCACTTCTATCTCACCTCCACCTAGCTTTAATCCTCAACCTATTCAGTCCCAAACAGGGAAAATCCTACTGATTTTACCCCAAAGCAGAGATCAGAGAACACAGAAAAACAACAAAGAGAAAAAGGAAGAGAACACAGAAGAGTAGAAAGAGGAGGAGGAAAAAAAACCCAAAACCAAAAAAAACCCCAAACCAGAAAAAGTATTTTTCGGCTTACTGGGAGCCTGAGTAACACTTTGGGAGAAGCAACAATGAGTGGTTTCCTGAAGTTTCGGACCATTTGCCTCCGGAGTAAATGGAAATACTGTGCTGGGGTGGTGGGATGCACAACTGACATGTTGACCTGGTCCCCATCTACTCCCTCTTCTGAGCTGTCACACATCTGTATAGGGGGGACACAGCAACACCTTGTCAAAAAGCAAACAGTGAGACAAATATGCAAGAACTAATCCAGGCACACAAGGCACACTGACCTGTATAGGAACAGGTGAGCAAATATCCCAGTTCAGATGATTTCAGAGGAAAAATTCAGAGAAGAAATGGCTTTAGCATTTGACTGGTAAGATTACATCTGAATGCCTCCTTCTGGCACAGTGCAACCAGGGCATGGCAAATTTTTTAACAGGTCACAACTTCATAAGAATGGCAGCATCTCTCTCAACATGTTCCAAAGCCCCTCCTTTAGTTAGATGAAATGGCTTTCATTTACTTACTAAGGGCACAACAATGAATTTTTAGGTTTGTTTTTTTTTGTAAAAATGTGCCACAGGTTCACTGTAATTTAATAGTGTCCAGCATTCTGTTTGTATGATTTTGCCTAGAGGACAGATGCAACAGGAACAGCAAGCATTTATCACAAGGTTCAATCAGAGCCTTGCACCAGAACTGCTTCCTCACCACACACCCCTTCTCCCTCTGCCCTCAGCTCAGCCCTTTCCTATCTCATCATGATGGTGTGATGTCCAGCTTCTGATGTCATTAGGGGGCACACCAGGAACCCTCATTTTGCCTTTTTGCAGCACAACCCCCAGAGCACTGACTGCCAGTGCTGTGCTGGGGCTCCTGTGACCCTGAGAGGTGTGGTGGGTACCTGCAAGAACCGTTCCATCCTGCAGGATGAGTGCTCGGGGCCTGCACCATCATAGCCATGGGGAAGGAGAATTACTATCCCACTCTGCAGAAGCCATTTGGCCTCACCTGAAAACACAGAACGAGGTGGAAGGAAAGAATGATTTCCACAGAATGTAAAGCCACAGAACACATTGCTTTGCACAAACTGCTTGGGAAAAAAGAACAGCTAATTTTCACATCATTAAATACAAGCCTGAAACATGCTGCTGGCATGTTGGATTTTCTAAAAATGTGCATAGTACAAATGATTCATTTTTAAATATGTTATCTCCTCGTACACTCACCTCCAGAGATGAAAGTGTCAAATATTATCTGGGCTCCATTAAAGAAGTCTCCAAATTGAGCTTCCCAAATTGGCAGTAACTTAGGGCTCTCAATGCTCATTCCATATTCAAAACCAAGCACAGCTTCTTCAGACAAGGGACTGTTACTCACCTAACAAAAGGAAATTGTTGGGAGGGGTGGGTGAGGAAGAACACAACCCAGGGGTAAGCACCCTTGGAACCAGGCACACCAGTTCTGGGCACACTGAGGACATGCACTGCACCACTGGTTTGCTTTTGACTGAAGACACTGAGGGGAAAAGAATCTGATCTCTCAAAAAAAACCTGCAGAACCCCCTTCTTAAAGTTGTAATTTGTAACTACAAAGAATGGGGGTGCCCTGACAGTTGTTATGTCCCCATATCTGGGGTTTGCCAGAACACACAGGCTGCCTACACATGTCCCAGCAGCCTTAGAAAATGCATTGTTTCAGCACAACTTGAAGAAAGTGGTCTCGTGGACCAGAGAACCCACCTCCAGGAAACCTTTCTGGTCTGGGGACATGTGATTCAGAGGAATGTAGGTATCATCTGTCTCCTGGCAAACCAGCATTGCGTGTCGTTGGCTGAAGGTTCCTCTGCCAACATCTTGTCCACTTAGTCTGATATTAAACCCTTGCCAAGCAATAAACAAAACACTGAATTAGCAAGTCACGTAAAAAGAAAACATCCAGGGCAACAACCCCCCACATCTAAAATATTACATCTCTTGTTCTGCCTTTTCTTGGATTTCTCTCATTAGCAACAACAAATCTAAGATGAAATTCTTAACCAGCAGCAGCTCCAACTCACAAGCACAGAGATGCTCTGACATTTCTCTTTTCTCCTCTCTGCAGCCAATAATTATTTTGGGGTAAATGGTTCAATTTACTGAAGCAAACTGAAAAATATGTGCATTCTGCATCATATGGAAATGGAGACTAATTCAGGCAAGGAAGGAGGGAAAAGAAATAGCATGAAACACACTCTGAAAGTACTTGTGAGCCCCACTGATGTCAGCTGCATTGCTCACATGCTTAGCTCTACACACAAAGGTTCCTGGGGAGTGGGAGGGAGCAATAATTCTTTGAACACATTTAGGACTCAATCTCCAAATATTAGTGACATACAGGATTCATATTTACTTTCTCTTAGACCATGCAAATTATCAAATTTATACATCATATCAATTTTTAGAGTTAGGAACACCCAAAAAATTCTAATGTTATCCTTTGCTGACATTAAAGTAAAAATATTTTAGTGTTTGCTGTCTAACTGCCTCTTACCTTGGCTCAGCAGAGAACCAAATGCTAAAGTTTCAGCTGTTGCCCAGTCCAGCTTTTTTCCTTCCTCCATTTTTTGAACTCTTGACTAAACAAGTAAAGAACAAGGAAAAGTTACTATTTTGCCTTTTTTCATCTGTAGCTCTTTTGGTGGCACAGACCAATATCAGAAGCTACACAAAAAATACAACACTATGGAGAGAAAAGCTGTATTCCTGTAGCCAGCTTAGGTTGGATTGGAATACACAGTCTTATTTAAGCACATCCTGGAGGTTGCCTGAGGACCACAAAACCATGGCTGATCCATGTGCTCACCTACCAGTCAACAAACTGTGGATTGACAAATTAATCTTAGTCTGAAAATATCAAAAATCACAGCATAGAGGTGTAGTTTTGACAGACTTTTGGTCTGCCTGGTTAGCAGTGGTGAAAGATCCCAGGTGTAAGTATTTCAGCCTCCAGAACTCCTCCCTGTTCTGGCCTCCAGAACTGCAGGCAAATGATCACACCCAGCTGTGGAGTTCCCAGCCTTGGGCTGGTAAGACAAGAATATCTGTCCTTTGAAATACTCAGTTCACAGCCTCTCTATAGGTGCCAGACACCTGCACATGCTCATCATTCATCAAAGGGAAAGATTTACAATCCCAAACCAATCCAAACCAAACACAAACTTAGGAGCTATCAAACCCTGCCTGTCAAACTTGGCCACATGTTGTCTTACATTTATATACATAAACCACAAAACACTCACTACTGGCTGTGGAAACTGTGTACACAATTACCAGGTCCCTGACTCATTCTCTCACGAAGTACTCATTCTAATCATAAAGTATATAAATGTCAGTCATTTATCATACTAGTTTCTATAAGAATGTAAGAATAACAAACTGTATTTTCAATAAGCTTTTCTCTTCATTGCAACAAAATATTGTTGAAGTAACAAAGTGAGGTACATGGTCAGATTTGGGGAAAAAGACACATCTTTCTTCAAAACTGAAGGAAAAATGGCATGATCTCAGCCTTGAAACAGTGAGCTGTTTTTCCCAGAGAATACTGTGCTATTCTCTGGCAGCCTTAGATTTTTTCCTGTGACAGGTTGTACCTTTGAGCAATGGGATCAGGAACACCATCATCCTCTACTGACCTGCGCGTAGGTCTTCAGGAGATGGCTGTGCATCTGGAGCTCTTCAGGCACCTCCACAGACTTGACTCCAATGAACTGCAGAAGGGGTACAGGCATCCCGGTGTCCCAGGTGGTGATCTGAGCAGAAGGCTCCACGAAGCCTTTCCAGTGAGCCTGCAGGTTGGTGGCAGGTGGGCTGTAGGACGTCATGTTGGCAAGGCGGTCGTTCAGTTTAGAATAGTACGTGGTCTTTATCTCGGACACTTCAGCCTCAGTCATGAGCCCAGCAGCTGTTAAATGCTCTGCATACGTGTCTGGGATACTCTTGCGGGATCTGTCAGGGAGGGCATCAAACCCCAGAGATACTAAGTCTGAAAACTGTCACAGCAGAACAAGGAAATACCATCCTACTACAGTCAGGTACCACGGGAAACTAAAATAAATGGTGTCCTGCTGCATTATACTCATTTGCATCAAGTTTGCTTTCCTGGCATTTTCAGAGAGATAACAGTTCTCTTGGATATATGGTTTACAGTCCTTTATTTATTAAAAAAAAAAAAAAAGCCTAAAGCTGGCAGTTACAGGTAAAAACAAGTCCAAAATCCCTCTGTGCTACCATGCATATTTTCTTCAGAGAAATTCACACTAGGATTTCAGCATTAGAGGAGAATCAAGCCATCCATTCTATAAATGCTTTGCCTAAAATACCAGAATTCACTGGCCAGTAAATTTTTGTGTATTTTTCTTTGGGAATAAGGATGGAATCTGAATACATTTAAATGCTCACGAAGATGAGTCCCCACTAGAACCAGCAGGACCAGGCAAAGACGAGACAAACACCATACTGGCTTCCTGCTCATTCTCCCACATTAGCCATGCTTCCCCTTGGCACACAGAGATAGCTTTGCCTTTTGATTACTGATGGCCACGAATTTGAAATTCAAGAGGCATCAAACCACATATTTAAGAGCCAACACTAGTGAATACTCTCATAACATCTCAGTATCAGACTCACACCTCAGTCAAGGGCTGCTGGCAGTCAGCTGCACTTACATGAAGACCTCTCTGTATGGCGGAGGATCTCCACTGCACAGAGACTTCTGTTGCAGCACCAATACTGAGCTGGTTCTCTGTCAGGTGGTGAAACTCTCCCTTACCTGATGATTTTGTACATGCTGGGGTTGGTGAAGAAGGGCTCATCCAGCTCGTTGTGGCCCCACTGCCTGTAGCACAGCAAGTCTACGATCACGTCCCGGCGGAACTGGCGCTGGTACTCGACAGCCAGTCGTGTGGCACGGACAACTTCTTCAGGATCATCCCCATTCACGTGGATAACTGCACACCCAACTATCTTACCTGCCCAGGGATTCAGAACATAACAGTAATCACACCCAACCCCTTCCAGAGAAAGGAGACACACACCTACTCTGCTGAAATCACAGACAACTCATGTGAAGTGCATGTAACAACAAATCTAAAGATGCTCTTTGTGATGGGAGCTGGGGCAAGGAGAGGAGTCTTCCCTGAAAGAAAGTGCAATTAGCCCAACCTATTGTATTTGTGACAGTTTGAGCACAATTCCTTTACAAGCACTAAATTCCCAGGGGACTTCCTATACACAGTTCCTGCATCTTATTAATCTGGAAGTCTGCAGGGAATGGGAGGGAACTATTCGATTGCTTCTCTTTCAAACCAAAACTGAGTTTTATTTCCTTCTCATCCTAAGATATCATTACTATGAATTCACACAGGCCAGAAATAACCTTCTCCCTTGTTAACAGTCATTTTGTCCCCTGCTCCTCCAGGCAGAAAGGTCTCTTCATTAAAGAAAACACTGCAAAATTCAAATGTCTCAACACCCTCCCCTTTATGACAATTTGGCTGCAAATCCTCCCAGCAACAGAGTGCTCCTCCTGTACTTTGTAGGTCTAAATTCTGTGAAATTAAGATACTTCAGCCATTCCTGACCCATGTTAAGTTTCTCCCCTTAGCAAAATCCTGAAAGTAAAATAGGTAACATCTTCCCTCCTCACTGACAGGCAAGAAGAAAGGAAAATTAAGGATGGAGGAAAAAAAACCCAACCAAACAAAACCAAGCCCTAATAGAAAACCAGCCCAGGAAAATGTAGTAATAACATATGCTATGTACCTTATCAGATTTAATTAATCTACCTGTTTGCTTTGATAAAACCATAAGACAAACACTTGTGTTTGTTGTGAAGTCTTAAAAACCATACAAAAGTATATTTTTAGTTATAGAAGACATACACAAGAGAACTAACTCCTATGTCTCTGATCTTATTGGTAATGCATCTGTTTATCACTCAGAAAGATCAGGCCGAAACAATAGACTTCTAGTTTGTGCTTAGAAAGGTCTTGAGCCTCATTTTTCAACTGAAAGCTCAATAAGCTCCTGTTGACAACAACAAAATAGAAAAATGAAGGAGTATCTGACCCATAAATCTTGCTCAGAAAACAGACTGGGATGACTTAGATGGAATTTAACAAGATATATTTAAAATACATGTTATACACTCCATGGCAATACTTTTTTAAAAGCTGTCAATAACACGACAGAAACTAAATGAGTTACAGAGACTTCACAGTAATCTTGCAAATATTTTATAACAACCCATGAAAATGTGACGAGGTTTTCCCTTGATATTTAGTCTTTGCCATAAAACAGAGGGGGGAGGGCGTATTTTTAGCATCTCAATTGTTGCCAGTAGGAGGAAATAAATGATAATAATTTTAATTTCTACACTATCATGAAACTGGAGCTATATTAGTACTACTCCCTAGAGTTGATAGCGACTTGCTATAAAAAGCCCACAGCACAGCATATATTCACACTGGAGTTCAAAATCCTTTCTGACACAACTGACAATGTTCCTCCTGATTCAGCTCCACATACCAATGTCACTGCAGTACAGAGATGACCTTCCTCGCTCTGGAGGAGTGGTATAGCCCAGCTGGTTATTAACAATCAAATGGATGCTCCCTCCAACTCTGAAATGTGGTAGATTAGAGAGGGTCAGTGTTTCAGGAACAATCCCTTGGCCAGAGAAAGCAGCATCACCATGAACCTACATTAGGGAAGAAAATGGAAAAGTCTCATCAGGAAACACTGGAGGAACAGCAAAATCAAAACTGTAACTTATTAAGCAAGACCTTCTAGGTTGAGTAAGTGAAACAGATACAGTTCCACTTCTCAATCCCTTTCAGACTACTATTTTCATGATTTGAGAGTTTATATTGCTTTCTCACTAACACAAGGCCATAGCAGGCAATGTGTACATGGCTGTCTGATGTAATTCCTGCCTGGAACTGACCCAAAATCTCCTAAAACTGGCCCCCCAGTGTCGAAGTGACTGAAGAGGTGACTGACTGCAAGCATCCTGGCTATGGCAGAGCTGCAGCAGGCAGCAGCAAGTCCCTGACCCCTGAACAAAGGGAGCCCATCACCACAGCATTCACTACACTCTCTGCTCAATTTGGCTGACCTGGGACTTAGCCCTACACCTGCCTTACCAAACAGACACAAGAACACACACAACAGGAAAAAACAAGAGGAAAATGAACTGAATGGAAGCACTCAAAAGCAAATAAAATCCTTCAGAAGGAAATAAAACCTGAGTTCTTAGTTACAATTCAAAGTAGCAAGAGGAAATAAATGTTGCAAATAAAAAAATAGTTTGGAAGGGGAGGGGAGAGTACTGTGAGATCCAACCCAGGATTCCAAAAAGGGTAGAGATACTAGCATGAGTATCACTAAGCATCCCAATATTTTGAAACTGAGATAGTTCTCCATTGATGAATATGATCACAGCTTTCTCAGAATGCAGACCCAGTCCTTTGCAGATTAAAGGCACTATGCAGACTGATGTACTTCCTTATTGACAGTTCTATTTTGAGCTATGGGATAGTCATTTCAAGCCTTAAGAGACTTGAGCAAGAAGACCTGGAAGATAATAGAGGTGCAACCAGTGAAATGGCAGCACTGGGTTTTATACAGTTCTAATACAGTTTTTCAGAGATGTCACAGAAAAACAAAGGTAACTACTGCAAGAGAGACAACCCAGCATCCTCACTCCATCCCTTACCATGCCACACTTGTTCCTGAAGTGTTGGGGTTTCACTTTTCCCTCCTGGTTTCTTCTGCTGCCTTAGAAGGCTACATACCTCAGTGATACCATTTGAGTGAAGACCTTAGAATCTGAGAGAACTTTATGGCCTTCAGCACATCCCAAAGCATTAAAGCCTACAGCCAGTGTGACTATCCAACCACACAAGACACTTCACATGCATCTCAAACCCCAGAGGATTCAATGATGTAGGTAGCATTTTCCTCACTCTTCCAGAAAGATGGAGCACTTTTTGCTAGGACAGGTTTTTTTTTTCTGGACTGCACTAGCAGAAAACATAAAAGCAAGGTCACCATCAAGTTTAATTCATTAAACAGTGACCCTGACAGTAGAATGTCAAATGAAAAATTTATTTCTGGGAGATCTTATTCTCAAATTTCAGTTCAGATCATAAACATCAGTAGTTGCCTGATGTCCAGGAAGTGGAGTTAAGGTATGTGAGAAGGTCAAAAATAAGCCACTCTCAGCAGAGATGGACAATTCAACATTGCAGAGGTGTCCATGCAGAAGAGTTTTATAGTCATCATAAATTCTAAGCACACTGAGTTTCCAAAAGAAGCTTTTCAGACCTTGGACAACTAGGCTTACCACTGACACTGGCACCTTAACTGATCTTTCCCTTTTTCCTCTCAAGGTCTGCCCTCAAGCCAGTGGAAGTTCTATTCTTGCAGTAGAACAAGTACCAGAGTAAACCTCATTTAAGAGTGTCTACACTTACATTTCTCAAGAAAAAGCACTGTCAAAACAGAAAGCCCCAGAAAGCCCACAGAGAAACTTCCAAACCAACATTCTGAAAAAGAAGGTGTCTGCTTTCATCTTTCTCTTCTCAATTAGCTCAATGAGAGCAGTAAACAGTCATAACTAAAAAAATCTGCCTTTTTTTTTTTTTTCAATCTAACCCTTGGACCTCTTGAAGACACAATCACAAGTACTGATGTTTGCATTTCAGGAAACATTTTCTTTCTTTTAGGAATCCTTTGAGTCAGTTACTAACAAGGAGATGTCCAGATCAGAATTAAATGTTGTTCTACCCTACTATGCAACCCTCTCTACCACTTAACCTGCACAAAACCCAAACAGTTTAATTTTGCTTGCACAGGGAAGTCTATTTATCCTGAAGAATCTTTGCTTAAGGAGTTGCAGTACTCTCATTACTACATGGGAAGATCTAACACTATGAGAAAGAGAGAATCTAAGAAACAGTAGTATGTTCTCAAACTGACATAACTGACCTGAAAGATGAGGAGGAGACACGGTGGGTAACAAACATCTCCCTGCATTTCCATGCCCTAAAGCCTGTTTTTGTTTTTTAAATAAGAACTCAAACAGGCCCAGAATATTTCTTATTCTCATTTCTGTTTTTTCTCAATAGCCCTTCCAGAAGGAAGCAAAACATTTGTTTTAACTGAGATACATCTTCACTTCTACATGTAACTTCCTCCATGCTGATCATACTTTACAGGAGAACAGTTCTGCCTGACTCGTTTCTTCTCCCGGCTTTAAAATGTTAAGAGTTTGACTCACTTGTTTTTCCAAGTTGAACATAATGCAAGCAAAGAAAATCTATCAAGGAACTATTTAGGAGTGCCTCAACAGCTATAAAAGTCAGTTCAAGGAGTAAACACTAATTCCAGCAAAGTCTTTAACAGTACCATGATAAAATGACAAAATTCTAAATCCTCCTGAATATTTTGCAACCTTGTTGACAGCTCTTCTGCAAACCCATTAATTTAAAAGAAGGCTTCTGGTGCTGGTTTAAATGCAAAAGTAGTTTGTGAGAAAAGGCATACATGGCTCTCAATGCAGAGTATACTAAAATAAAGCAAGATATCAGAATAATTTCTTCAGAAACCTTAAAAATGCAATTGTTTCAATGGCACTATCATCACATATGCCACCTGGAAATCTTCCTTGTCCTCCTCTTTCTCCACAAAAAGGATCACAGTTCTTGACATAATACATTAATTCAGGCTTTTTTGGTATTTCTGTATATACTTTTGTTCACATTCTAGTCCAGCAAGTCCTAGAAAGATCAGTTATAAATTGTGAGCAAAATACCTGCAGGCAAATAACTTTGTCCCCAGGCTGTGCAGAGCTCTCTGGGGAGTAATCTCCATCGAGCAGGGTCTGCTGCCTCCCCCGTGTCTTGCCCACGGCCACTGGATTGATGGCTTCCAAATGTGAGGGGTTGGGGAGCAGGGTGACATGCACAGGCCTGTGGGAACCGAAGTCGAGATCTACAGAAGATGTCAGGTGGGAGAGAACATCCCCAATGGCTGCGGAATTCTCTGGGAACTCACTCAAACCACGCATCTTACGGAACATGAGCTGCACGGAAACAGAGCTGGTTAAAACCCTTCTCTGATTCATTGACACACTGAAAGAAAAGCATTTACAGAAAGAACCCTGTGCTCTCCTCCTCCTAAAACTGCAAGGATGCTTCTGGTAACAGCACATAAAGCCCTTCATTAGAGTTCTTTTAACTGCCTCCTGTGGACAGCTGGCTGAAGTGTTGGCAGGAAGGGAAAACACTCTCACACAGCTAACATTTATTGCTTCAGAACTTACAACATGGCAAACTTTTGGGGGTTTATGTCACTGCAGAAAAACCAGCCATCAAGCAACTGCTCAGGAGATCATAAGTCTCTTACCTCAGGTGGGAGCTGAAGCAGACCAGCGAGCAGATTGAGCCTCCCCCTGTGAGGCATTCCAATGATGATATCGGTCACTCCGCTGTACGCACACATCTTGAACAACTCGTGGAAGAAACCCATCATACTCTCAGCTCCCTCACCACCATACCGCTTCACCGTGGCAAACTTCGTGGCTAGGAAGTGATCAAACTCCTGGCAGAAACAGGAGAACTTCAGTATTAGGCTATTTTAAGCAGCAGTCTTCTGTTTATACAATTGAAGTAGGATTTACATCTGTACCCTCAAGGCACACAAATCCAAACACACCCCTTCAAAGTCTCAGCTCACTCTCCACCCACACAGTCTGAGACCAGAAGCTATGATAACTACAATAAATCAGCTCTTATCTCCTCCTAAGCAGGAAAACATTGGGCTGAGGACCAAACTCTCTCTGTCTAACACGGAAGGAGATGTTTGAAGAACTGTAACACCAGAACAATTTACAAATTCCTGAATAGTTTACCTGTTTTAGGTGGAAATTAAGGACTGATGTTCCTTCACAGTATAAACCATAACTACCTTGAGATACCAAGTGCTAGAGAAGCACAGTGTTTCATTTTGATTTATATTAGGCACAGTCCTTAGTAGACAGGTAGAATGCTTAAGAGAAGAAAAATAAATGAATCTGTATTTATTTCATTTTCTTCTCACTTCACCCCATTCACCTACACCTAGACAGCTCCTGTAAGTGAACAAGTTTTGGAAGCACTGGAAGTGTCTTTAGTTTTATTCCAGCTGAAGACTGAAATAAATTAAATCTGTAACTGAGAAGACAGAGCCACACCCAAAGGTCTGAGCCAACTCCCCAATATCCTCTAGTGAAGCAACACTCACTTCTAAGGAATAAATGATGCAAAACTATTCACAACACAAAAGCAGTTTTTTTCTGTCAGGGTTAAATTCTACACTCTTAGTATAGATCTGGTCATACTGAAATCAAAATAGGGTACATCAGGGTCCCAATATCAACCTCCTGTGTCACTGTCAAATTCCTCTGACTGCCAAAGAGGCAACAAAAATACAAAATGGGCCATATATTTCTGTTTAGCCATCAGTAAATATTACATTTAACACTCCTTCCACTTGGAAAACTGGAGACAGAGACACTTTCACAGATCCTGCTCTTCTACCTTCCCAACCTTCACAGATCCTGTTCTTCTACCTTTCCATCCTTTTGGATAGCATGGGGAGAAAAGGGGAAAAAATTAAAATTTTTCACAGTACAGAAGTATTGAAAGAAATTTTCTCTATACATTTCGAAAGCACATAAATATTTCACTTCCTTACAGAATGCACTGAACAAAGGTTCCTTGCTGAAGAGCAAATTTGCCAGTGCCATATCAAAACACCTCAGTCCAACTCTGATTTGTTCTCCCAAAACCTTGAGAGACACCACACTTTAAAGCCAGTAAAACAGCTCAGCATGAGGGTAAGAGGAAAACACAGAACACCCAAGCCAGAGCACACAATTTCACAGAGCTCTGCCCAACCTTGTGTTTTCATCAATAACATTTAATACAAGCTGTCAGATCATTAGTCATGTCATTTCTGAAGACTGATTACTCATGGGTTTGTAGGTCATTATTTCTGTCTGCAGATGATAAAGATAGAATATACATTATACACAATATGTGTTCTAATTAGTTCTAAAGGCCTTTTGAGTTTGGGACTGGCTGGAAATATTTTTCTAGAAATGATTTCCAAAGTAATCAATACAATCCAAAATATTGCTCTTTGTTTCAATAACGGCTGCCAAGTAAATTCAGGACCAAACTCCAGTGAGATTTCTCCAGTGAGATTTGTGTACTGCACTCTTTCAGGCAAAACCTTGTACTTATTCCTCCTGCACACTGTCAAAGCCTTTCAGGATAGTGATTGTTCTTATTCTGCATGAATCATGTCCAGAGCAGTAAAAGAATTCATCACAGACTCCACAACTCTATTACAATCCAATAACAGGGAACAAGGTACCTGGGACTCCAGCATCAGTTTGCACAAATGCTTTTTCTCTTCAGGTGTAAATGCTTCTTGCTTTAGCTCTTCAAACCTTTTAGCAAACCATTCCCTCTCCTCCAAAGTTGGAAGCTGGCTTGTTTCTATGGAAATGTGCCCACAGTATATATGGTCAAGGTAAGCCAACACATCCTCTAGGGAAGATTCTTCTTTTCCCATGTTTAGAAGTCCTGGTGGGAAATAAGTGTTATTAGTCACTTTGGGAGAGGAAGAGGAAGCACTGAGGCGTGTTTTTGGAGAAAATAAAGCCTGGGGAGAGACCCTCCTTTGTTAATGGTCACAGCAAAATTCTAAGAGAGACAAGAAAACACAAGTCTTGACTTCTGCCCCTGTACTTTGACAGCTTCACTGCAGTGTTAAGTATTATAGTAAATCATCGAAAGTTACAGTAACACAAGAAATTAATGTTTAACTTCAGTAGTGTTAAGAACAAGTCAAATTTTTCAGGGTTTCCAAAGATGCTAGAAGGCAGCCACTCATTGCACTGTGATTTCTGCAAGGATATAAGTAGACTGAAGTTGACAATTTCCTGTCCAACAGTTCATTACTGATTAAACTACCACTCAATATTTGGCTCTTCCTCAGAGGTCAGAGCCTCCCAGTAAATCACCCATGAGCAGAACTCGCTGTGATGAGGCTGTGGACTTACCTGTAGTAACGAGAGGCCCCTGGAGAACTTCAGCCAGCTGTTGGATCTCAGGTACCACGTTCATAACAGCCTGGCCAGCGAACAGCGGGTTTATTTTGGCTGCTTTGTGGCCGTGTTCAGCATACGCCGTTACTAAACGGGCCAGAGCATGGTCAGCTGGAAGCAAAAAGAAAGCAGAACAGTGTCACACACGTGCTCACACGTAACCCACTTACAGCACCAACACAGGAATGTTTTGTCCACTGGCAACCATCGAGGTTCTGGGGGGAAAAGAGAGTTTCTAAGCAGCTGTTTTCCCCTTACCACCCTACAACAGCTTCATCAGCAAACTGCTAAACCTGTTCCACCCTTCCACTTTTCCAGCCAGTACGCTCCTGGTTTCCCCCATGGCTCCCCTCAGAAGTTTGGCAAACGTACCTGAAGCTACTTCATTTTGCTTTGAACCTCTTTACAACAGGTACATAAAACTTGAGAGCAGCACATCACCAGTGTACAAAGTGTTATTTCCTAAAGTGACTTCCTAAATCATATCACTTACACCTCCCTGTTCCTTGCTGGAATGACAGAAGGATTGGGTTCTAACAATAATTCAGGTCCCATGACTTCAGGAAAAAAAGTCTGTGTCTGCAAGAGCCAAGAGCATGTGCTGAGCCAAATGTGGTAAAAATTATCAATATAGGCCAAACGAGCAGCTGAAGGGTTACACACACACACATTACTGTCACTGAGCACAGGACACAGGCCAGGCTGATAAACTGCACACAATAAAATATACTGCAAGCAGAATCTCCTATAAATTAATGACATGAACCAGTTTATAATCCATTCCTAACACGGAGGAGTTTTTCAGCCAGGTAAAGATGCAGTGCTGACAGTATGAAGACTTTCATTTTCCAAAACAATGCAGTTCTGAGACAATTTCATGTTGTTTCTCTGAGATTTGTGTTTTCAATGCTACAGCCATTACATCCACATAGTCCTGTTCTCACAGTTCAAAACAGGCTCTTTTCTCTAGCGGGTTCTGCAAGAGGGACAAACCCCAGAACTTAACTCTGAACATGTCCCACAATGCCCTCAGTAGAAAGCCATTTAAAATGTAACATAAAAATATGTTAACCATTAACAAAGGAGGCTACTTTGTGACAGGACTTGGTGTCCAGGAGCTACAAACCCGTTTCACTCTTGCTTCTGTCCAACAGGCTTAATTCACAGAATCCCAGAATCATAAAGTTTGGAAGGGACCTCTGGAGATCATCCCGTCCAATCCCCCCCACCAGGGCAGGGTCACCTGGGGCAGGTGACACAGGAGCACATCCAGGTGGGGCTGGAATGACCCCAGAGAGGGAGACTCCACCACCTCCCTGGGCGGCTGTTCCAGGGCTCTGCCACCCTCCAGGGAAAGAAGTTCTTCCTCATGTTGAGGTGGAACTTCTTGTGTTTTAGTTCAGGGCCACTGCTCCTTGGGCTGTCTCTGGGCACCACTGAACAGAGTCTGGCACCATCTCTTGGCACCTGCCTTGGAGATATTTACGTGTATTGATGAGATCCCCTCTCAGTGTTCTCTTCTCCAGAGTACCCAGACCCAGCTCCCGCAGTGTCTCCCCCTCAGAGAGACACTCCAGACCCCTCATCACCCCCGGGGCCCCCACTGGCCCCTCTCCAGCAGCCCCTTGTCTC
>VXBX01005896.1:1133835-1249674 GCA_013400415.1 Scytalopus superciliaris | reverse complement strand
TCCCGCTGCGGGCCGGGCCGTGCCGGGAGGGCTCGGTGGCGGTGGCGGGCAGGGCGCGGCGCTCCCCGGGGCGCTCTGCCGGGGGCTGAGGGCGGGCGTTGGGAGCGAGCGGGCCCGTTGGGTGCCCGGTGCGCGGCCCGCCGGGCTCACGGCAAAGCGCCGCCTGCCGAGCCGCTGCAAGCGGAGGGGAAAGCGCTGCGGGTGGGTCGGAGCCCCCGGAGCCGGGACGGGGAGGGACGGGTGGGCTGGGGACACGGGAAAGGCCCCGAGCCCGGGGGGGTCGCGCTCTGAAGGGGCTCCCCGGGGCGGCGGGCACAGCGCCGGGGCCGGCAGAGCTCGGGGAGTGTTGGGGCAGCACAGTCAGGCGCGTGTTGTGGTTATGGGGCTGTGCTGTGCGGGGCCAGGGGCTGGGCACATCACCCTTGCGGGTTCCTTCCCGCTCGGGATATTCCGTGCTCTGTGAACCTTCCCCGCCAGGGCAGGGGCGCTCCTCTCTCCGCACTGTGGTTTCCTGTTTGCGCTCGTCTTTAAAACTTACGGCAAAGTTTGTTTTCGCCTCGCTGACCGGAGCGTTTTTCTTACACGCCTTCTCTATTTTTCTTATTCACCTTCCCCATTTTTCTTACGCACCTGCCCTTGATTTTAAGAGAACCCTGGTTGCATTTCATTTCCTGAGACTTTTAACTTTCTAGTGGTGTGGTAACTGATGATGGAGGGGTTTGTTGCTCTGTAAGGTTTTCAGCCAGTCAGAAGTGGAACATCTTGCCTGCTTTATCTCCCCTATCTTTTTGTAGTAGAGGAGCTGCTAGAAGGACTGTTTACATGATCAATTTAATTTCAAGCGGCTGTAAAAAACCCATGAAAAATCTCAATATGTTTAGCTCAAAGGAATTGTATTTCTTCCCCCCCCCGTGTGTGTGTTTGCAAGGATTGACATTCTGGGTCGTTAATGCAGACTGTGAGAACAGACTTTTTATTGACTCGAGAAGATTGATTTGAGGGCCAAGGTGTTGATGTTTGTCCCTTTATTCTGAGTAGATTAGTTTTGCTGAATACATCATATGATTCTGGTCTCCTTGAGAGTAAGTACCTAGATAGTTTTTCTTAAACGTTGCTTCTGTAATTCAAGACCCCTTTCTTAAGTTTCTGAGCCTGAACTCAGTCCTGTCACTTTTTCAAATTCCAAGAATGGTATGAAAAAAAATGTAAGTAGAAATTTAGGTACACTGAAAATGTCCTAACTGCAAGTGAGTTCAGGTATGTTAAATATTGAAAAATTAAGGGAAGTAGTTTTCTCTGGAAAAACAGTGTTTGTAGGTACTGAAATTAAGGAGTGTTAAAGCATGGAAATGCCACTACAGAAATGGGCTCCCAAAGGCGTGTGGATGTTTGTCTTGTCTTTTTTTCCTCTCTCCTTCTTAATTTTCAGCTGTCAGTGCTGATGTGTCCTCTCTGTTGGCTCATGGAGTTCATGCCCTTATTGTGCCTTCTCATCAGCACATCCCCGTAAACATGAGGTATCAAGTAGAAATGCTCTTTTCCCCGCGGTTCCCTTAATTTGAACCAAACTGTATCTTCAGCCTAATTCTCTCTGGAAATGAGACCCAGAGAAGCGTATTGCCTGTCTGTTCCCATTTTTCCCTGCTTCCCGCAACTTTTGAGCCTTTCAGCCGGTTTCATTCCAGTGAGGCAGATGTTCTGAAGGTCTGACCGTCCTGCAGAGCTTGTGGTAACTGGCAGCTGAGGGAAAGGAGCAAGGTCTGGCTCACCATTCCTGCCCAGGGAAGGGCGAGAGGCTGAGACCTGCTCACAGGATAGTTCTGGGACAGTGCTGCACTGCTCTGCCAGTGGAGGCTCCACGGTGGATCAGCCTCTGTGTGTCTCCACAGTGGATCAGCCTGGGCGTAGCTCCTCGCTGGCCCGTGGATCAGCCCGTGTGTGGCTCGGAGGCAGCGGCCGCTCCGCCTCCTCCTGCAGGCACAACGAGCTGGCAGAGCCATCGGAAAGGTTTGGGAGATAAGGAGCTGTACACGTAGCAGGTAGGGAGGAGTGTTGTAACATACCTGTTCTGGGATACAGGACAGAAATCTCTTGTAAACGAGAGTTTCTGGTCACTGGTGTTCATTGGTAAATGTGGATAATAGTGCCTTGTGATTGGAATCATTATGTGCCTGATGATGCTCCATCCCTTTTCTTTTTATCTCATCTTCTCTGTTTTGCCTTTATACAAGCAAATATCAAATGCAGAATTATGAGTTCCTGGATTTACTAAGAACTTGAGAACTGTGGTGATTCTGGTGAATGACCGTGTTGTTGAAAGGTTACTTGGGTAGTTGGATATTTTGTTCTGTGGTGGTTTTGTTAGGTTTTTTGTTTGTTTTTCCCAAATCGTAATGGAATTACCCTACTGACAATAGGTGGGTGGCAAAGATAGAAGCTGGAGTATTGGAACTGTGACATGGGTTTCAGCATTTCTTTAATCATAAACAGCCCTTTTCTCCCAATGTTTTCCTTTTAAACTTAGTTCCCAATTTAGTATCTTTAACAATCCAATGCTTTACCTTTCTAAAATGAATTTGTTAATTTTTTTCCCCCCCTTCATTTACTGGACTTCTTGGTGAAAAACATTTGAATACAGTTATTGGAGAGTCTCATGCAATGTTCTAACGAACCTCACCTACTAGTGAGATATTATGGTGATGTTTAAATGTTAAAAGCTTCCCTTGCAACCCCCTTTTGTTAAAAATGGTGGGAGGGATAATTTAGCTGTCTTAAAATGGTGGAATTTCCAATGTGGATTCACAGTGAGAAAAGACTCATAAATAGTTATTGTTGATTTTGAAACAGGGCATGTAGAGGATTTTCGTCTCCCAGATGGAGCTGTGAGGATCAAGTCTCACTTAACTGGCCTACAGATATAGAAAAAAATATTTCAACCTTTTAATATGGAGGGGTTTGGGGGGGGCTGTTTAGTTGCTTGTGTTTTGTTGACTGTCTTCTCTCTTCAGTTCAATACTGATTTCATAAGATGATTTCAACATTTTAAGATTATGTAGTTCAGTGTTTTTGAAATCCAAGTAGTTCTGAGATCTTGAGATGTGAAATCTTTTAGTTGTAGACATGCATTAGGGAGCCAAATTGCCAGTGCTTGTTTAAGCAATGCTGACTTGATTTCCATAAATCAGTGTCAGAGACATTTCTTTGGTGCTCTTGCCAGTTGCTGTCAAATAGGCCAAGTCCTGCATAGGTGCCCAGTTGGTAAGTTGTCACTGCCCACATCTGAATACACTAAATTTATGCAAACAAGAAGACCTGGACAAGTACCTTAAATATTGTAACACAGAGCTCCATATGGGTGGGATAGTCAGTGTATGAATCTGTCATCTTATTGTTTGGGAGGTGGGGGAGGAAATGTGAAATACTTACTTAGAAACAGAGATTTTCTTCAGTGTGGTGTCTTCTTTAGAAATATGTTTCACAATAGTTAAAAATAATACTAGAAGCTCCTTACATTAGATTGGAATGCAAATGTCTCAGTATCTACTCTGAGTAGATGCAGGAAATCTGTGAATTTAGCACGTTTTCATTATCCAGTCAGTTAAATGGCAGAAAGGCAGAAGTAGGGGTGGCAGTTGGGAATCAAACTGGCGTTACTGATAAAAGCAAAGTGATGGTTCTTCAGAAGGTGTCACTTGCAATTGTGTCCCATCAGTCCCAACTATGTATGCATTTAACTTGAAGCACGTGAAAATTATGTTTTGTTTTAAGAAATCAATGTAGAATGAAGTAAATAAAGCTTAAGTGGTTCTAATGGCTTCTTGTGGTCCTGTCTGGCCCATCTGATGCTGCCACGAGTCAGCAGAATGCCCTTCATTAGGGACAGCTGCATTCTGGACTGTGGTACCAGCAGTTACCCATCAGGTTGAGGAAGATGAGTCTTCCCCCTGTGTTTGGTACTTACAAAACCACATCTGCACACCACAGATTCTCTGTGTGTGGATTCTCTGTTCCCAAGAAAGGCATTGGTATACTGGAGGGACACCCAGAACATAAGGAGGCTGGAGGACATGGTAGGTTAAGAGAAACCAGGAGAACTTGAGGGTTTCTTAATTTGTAGGAAGAGAGGGGAAATCTTATTGTCTTAAAATAGTCTAACAGGAGAGGATAGAGAAGGTGGAGCTGAGTTCTTCTCAAAGCTGCACAGGGGTAGGATGAAAAGAGACAGATACAAGATGGGGCATAGCAAATTCCAGGAAAAGCTTTTTCAGAGTGTGGTTATTCAGGTACTGAAAAAGAGGCCCAGAAGAGGCCATTGCATCTCTGTCCATGGAGATACTTAAACCATAGGTAGCCAGTTCCTTGATCTGATTGGACCTGCTTGGGGCAAGGGGCTAAACTAGGTGCCCTCCATAGTTTCCTTCTGATCAAAAGTACTCTGTGATTTTTACCCTTTGGTGTTCAGTATGCTACCTTTTGTATCTTTAGCCAAGTGAAAACAAAGCTCAGAGTGCTGGAAACCCCAAAGAGACTAAAGCTCCTACAAAATGTTGGTTGAGTAGAAGGAGAGAGGAATTGTAGCTTTGGTAACTCTTCATAATTACAGCCTTTCTGATATTATTTCCATTTTTTATGCTGGTAGGGAGGTTTGTGTGTCCAGCTTAGTCAGCACAGCTCACTCTTCAGCTGCTACTTGTGCTGAGTGCTGGAGAATAGTCCTGAAGATGGCTGGGGGAATCTTGGGAGGGGTGAGAAGGAAGCAAGATGATGTATTTTCACAGTGAAGACAGTCATGCACTGGAGCAGGTTGGCCAGAGAGGTTGTGCAGTTTCCTTCTTTGGCAGTTTGCAAGACTGGGACAGTCTTGTCTGACCTCATTGCTGACCCTGCTTTGAACAAGAGATGGAACTACTTGAGGTCCTATCAAAGCTGCATTATCCTATGATCCTAAGCAGTGGAAGGAGGAGTACTCTTAGGAGTTGTGTAGAAAGGTCAGGATTATGCTGATGTATCAAATACTTAGTTAGTTTTAAGTTGAGGATACTTTGCTTTCATCAGCCTTGATTTTTTTTTTTTTTTCAGATGAATTTCAGTTTGTATTCCAAGATCTTGTATTTCTTGGGTTATAGAAACTTGACATGCTTTTACTTCACAATTCATGCTGAAGAGAACTTTGCAGTACAACACTGTTACAAAGTGATTAGCTTGTGCCTGTTAAGTTCATTCCTTAGTTCAAGGAAACTTAAACCTTTGCTCTGAAGAGTCAGGTATTTGTGAGTTAATTGAATATGGGTAGGCTGTGAAAAATAACTGAAACATCAACAGCAATGTAAAAGTACTTGTTTTCCTGTGATTCTGCAGGTTTGCCTGGGTAACATGATGCCAGCTGAGCGCAAAAAGCCAGCAAATATGGAAGAAAAGGAATCTCAGCTAAATAACAAAGAATTCAGTGAAAGGCGACCAGTGAGCACCAGGGACAAGCCAAAAGAAGATGTCAAGGTTGGCATGAAGAGAGAGACTTTAAAGGTTACCGAAGATAAAAAGAAGAAAATGGAAGAAGATAAAAGAAAGAAGGAAGACAAGGAGCGAAAGAAAAAAGAAGAGGATAAAGTAAAGGCAGAAGAGGAACAAAAGAAGAAAGAAGAAGAAGAGAAAAAGAAACTTGAAGAAGAGGAGAAAAAGAAGCAAGAGGAGGAGGAGAAAAAGAAACAAGAAGAAGCAGCTGCTCAACTCAAGTAAGTTGTCTTTTAATGGTTTAATTGTGTCAGATGCTGTAGTTCTGCTGCCAGGATTGTGGGCAGAATTATAAAAGATGAACAGTTTGAGTTACTTTTAAGAAGTTGTGTGTAGCACTGTAAGTTTTGCATGGCTGTCTGAGTATGCTTTTTGACTTCTACATAGGTTCTGAGTTTTCTCTTGTAATATCTGTTATTTTAGTCTCTAACATGGGGCTTTGATGGTGTTCTGCATGTGATGGCCATGTAATGCACAATTATGCTTCAGTGAATGTCATGGTTTAACCTCAGTCAGCAACTCAGCCCCACACAGCCACTCACTCCCCTCAATAGGGGAAGAGAATTGGAAGAGTAAAAGTGAGAAAACTTGTGGTTTGACATAAAGACAGTTTAATAGATAAAGGAAAGGCCACGCGTGCAAGCAAAGCAAAACAAGGAATTAATTCCCCACTTCCCATAGGCAGGCAGGTATTCAGCCATTGCCAGGACAGCGGGACTCCATCAAATGTGACAGCGACTTGGGAAGACAAGCTCCATCACCCTGAACATCCCTGCCCTTCCTTCTTCCCCCAGATTTATGTGTCAAATTGTGTCATCTGGGATATCCCTTGGGGCAGTTGGGGTCAGCTGTCCCAGCTGTGTCCCCTCCCAACTCCTTGTGCACCCACAGCCTCCTCGCTGGTGGGGTGAGGTGAGGAGCAGAAAAGGCCTTAACTGTGTGCAAGCCCTGCCCAGTAATAATGAAAACATCCCTGTGTTGTCAATTCTGATTTCAGCACAAATCCAAACCAGCCCCATACACTGTGAAGAAAATTAACTCTGTCCTAGCCCAAACCAGCACAATAAAGAAGAAATTTGTTTTAAGATGGAGAGGTGTTAGGACCATGAAATTTTGAATATATAATCTGAGAGGTTTATGGACCATAATAGCAGCATATCTGCTATTAACAGGGACTGTCATTTCTTTTAATCAAACACAGACAATTGATACCTGGATGGCAAACTCTGAACATAACCTGGCAATTGAATATGTGATATTACCAAGACAATGTTTCTTAATGTATTGTCCAAGGGTACTACAGTGTTGAAGGTGGCACATTTAGACCAATAAAGCTAAGATTCTGGATGCTCTTATGTCTGAAATATGTCACTTTTAAGATTGAGGCAATGTGATGACCAAATTCTAGCTGGGACAATATATTTCACCTATTTAACATTTTCTGTGTAATTTCAGTAGTCTGGGAATAAAAGATTTCCTGTAAGACAGTGACCTGTTGAAGTGCTGTTGTCCTTTTCTAAAAGAACTTCATCTCCAGCTGGAGTAAACTGAGTTTCATGTTTATATTTTTGAAGTCTGTTAGGATTAATATGTTCTGCATAGAAATATTTGAGAATTCTTTTTTGTAACAAGGAGTACTTGCCTTTTGCATTACAAAAATTAAACAGAGTTTATGAAGCAGATGCTTCAGCTTTCTAGGATTAACTTGGTAAATATTTAAGGAGAGAGTATTAAAGGGGAACTGTGTTTAGAACTGCTGAAGGGTTTCCAACTATGACCTTCTTCCCTTTGAACTAGTACCATGCAAGTAGCAAAACATTCTGTTCTGTAACAAAAGTGACTAATTTTTCTGTCTCTTAGGGAAAAAGAGGAAGCCCATCAGCTCCATCAGGAGGCTTGGGAGCGCCACCAGGCAAGGAAGGAGCTCCGCAGCAAAAACCAGAACGCGCCGGACAATCGTCCCGAGGAAAACTTCTTCAGCAGGCTGGACTCCAGCCTGAAGAAGAACACAGCTTTTGTTAAGAAGCTAAAAACCATCACAGAGCAACAAAGGGACTCCCTGTCCCATGACTTTAATAGCCTGAATTTAAGCAAATACATTGCAGAAGCAGTAGCTTCTATCGTGGAGGCCAAACTGAAAATCTCGGATGTGAACTGCGCCGTGCACTTGTGCTCCCTCTTCCACCAGCGATACGCTGACTTTGCTCCTTCCTTACTTCAGGCTTGGAAAAAACACTTTGAAGCAAGGAAAGAAGAGAAAACTCCCAACATTACCAAGTTAAGAACTGATCTGCGTTTCATCGCAGAATTGACAATAGTTGGGATTTTCACTGACAAGGAAGGTCTGTCTTTAATCTATGAGCAGCTTAAAAATATTATTAACGCTGACCGGGAATCCCACACTCATGTTTCTGTGGTTATCAGCTTTTGTCGGCACTGTGGAGATGACATTGCTGGTTTGGTACCAAGGAAAGTAAAAACTGTTGCAGAGAAGTTTAACTTGAGCTTTCCTCCTAGTGAGATAATTAGCCCAGAGAAACAACAGCCTTTCCAGAATTTGTTGAAGGAATATTTTACGTCTTTGACCAAACACCTGAAAAGGGACCACAGGGAGCTACAAAATACTGAAAGACAAAACAGGTGACACTTGAATGTTGCTTTTTATTTATGAATTTAAAATAGTCTATTTATTAGATGCCTAGATTTGTTGTAGTATTTATAAACCAAGTCTGTTAGCAGTGCATAGAAGAGAAGTGTGTTCTGCACTGTATCTAAAGACAAGTTCTAAATTTGATCTGAATACTTAAAAAGCAAAGACTGGACTCTTTGAATATCTTTAAAGAAAAGGGAGGTTGACCTTTACCTTTAATTCTCTTTATTTCTTTATCAGTGTGAGAGCAGTGCTGCTTTCCCAGCTGGTACTGTCCTTTTCCAGTTGGCACAATCTGATTTCTCCCTTTCCACCCATATGTATCTAATGGAGCATATGTCACAGTGGCTTGGCTTGTTTACTTTTTTAGTGTACCAGGAAAAATTAATTTAGATTAACAAGGTATCCATTACACTTCAAGGTGGTCAAATATTAGATTATTATATTAAAATAGAGGGCATAGACAATTTGACTGAAATCCTCTCAACTGTCTATGTAATACTAGTATTGCAGGGCATGAATATACACACCTTTGGGATCAACTTTCTACCATGTGCACAGTGTTTAATAATTGTTTTCTTTAAGGCATCCTGAATTCTCATTATTGGAGCCAGCCTGAACCCAGCTGCTTGTCTTAAAACGGTCATTCTTAAATCCTTTTGTAGCCACTCCAGGCAGATAGAAATGAACATGTTACTGGGTGTAGACATAGTATCAATTAAAAGGCTGGACATGAGTCCAGAATCATATGTGTGGTTGGAATACATTAAAATTTCATGTTCCCAAACCAAGGGTCATTGTGCTGATGGATTTTTTGCTGCAGTCCTATCTGGTTTCAGTCAGCCAAGTGTTGTATTTCACAGGACTATAAACTGACTTTTGAGGTACTATTATTTCTACAAGTACCTTATTAGTTTAAAGTGCATTATTTACTTAGTTGTTATTTTTTTTAAAGTTGATGGATATGAACCTTTCTACTTTCACAATTGTAATTGGTTCTGGGCACATTGATTCTGGCTGGCATTTCAGTGAGTGAGCATTATAAAGTCTGTATGGTAAGAAATAAAGCAAAACAAGTTTCCAAGAGGTATGAAGTATGTTAAGAAACCAAGAAGGAAGAATGTAAATGATCTGGGAGAGGGAAATATACTTTAATATTTACTTGTATAAGTGGATAAAAATGACTGGCTAGAGCTCTGAGCAGCCTGGTTGATCACTGGTCTCATCACTGAGCCTGCTTTGAGTAGATCAGACAAGGGACCTCTTCATGCACCTCCACATCTGAATTAACCCTGTGGACTTGGGTGCAAACCTTTGTTTTGGGAAAGGAATGTGAAGAACTATCATTTATCACTGGATTAAGAGAACTCTATTATTTATCGCTCTGAACTTCAAGGTGGTTTTTTAACTCCTTAGTAAAAGTTGAGGAATAAGTTTTATTGAAGAAACAAGACGTCAAAAAACTTCTGTACCAAATTTGATTTCCTTAATAACATGTCAGTAACAGAGAGATTGTTGGCTTTTGCACACTATGGAAGTGCAAGGTGTGAGGCAAGACACAACTTTGCCTAGTAAAAAGTCTGTGAATACTTCCTGAACTGTGGTTTTTGGGAAAGTGATTAGGCAACTGGTTGCTTGCTTGCTTTTGTATCTTTAGGTGGATGAGGTTTTTTTGGCTATTTTTGCTTAGTTGTTGTGGTTTTTTTGCTTTAAAAAAAGTAACCAGTAATTCTATTGAATAACACAGTTCTCTGTGTATTAAAAATTTGATCCATTTTGCTGATAGCAACAGGTTTTATTCATGCTGTTATTCCAGAATCAGTAAGGGAACAGGGAGTGAACTGTTCCCTCTTGTGCATCAACTGTGTCATGTGTTTAGGTTATGATATTTTGTAAGGTAAATAACTCATAAATTTATCTGTGTCAGGAGAGTGACTGTGAAATAACTCAAGCTATACAGGTTGGGTGAGTTAATTGAAAATTAATAGCCTAAATTAGCAGTGCTTTAGTACTGTGTTCCCTGCAAATCATTCAGGTAAAATTAAAGCATTATTATACACAAGGGTTTCTGGATAAGTGGATAATTAGTAAAACTACCTTGGGTTATGCTTTGACAGTAGAGCCTGGTGGTTATTTGGTTACACAGCTGAAGGCACAGCTAAACTTGTCAGGCTGTGTTGTCAGGAGGAAACAATTTCCAAATTCTAGAGAGAGTTTCCATAAATGAGTTGTAGGTGTGAAAGAAACTACTTTTGTCTAAATTAGGGATGTTTTTAAGGTGTGCTGAACTTGCCTTACAGTGCTTGGAAGACACATGAAGTAAGACAAGTGCTATGTGCTGTACTTCTAATGGTATTCAGGAAAGAATTGTGCTTTTTAAAGTTTGCTTTGTGTGCTTTATCTTCCTTGAATTTGTTAACACTTACCTTCTGGGAACTGAAATTGGGAACTGAAACTTGTACTGTTGTTACCGCACTTTCCTTTTTTGGTTTTTTAATAATAGCACAGAGCTTCAGTGCTCATGTTCATAAGGCTGCTAGTGTATTTTAAACTTTAAAATATGTACATAATGGGCAGCTCTCTTCATGGAAAAGCTGTGAATTGGCACTTCACGTGTTTCCTGAATCCAAACTGAAATACTGCACTTTAGAAATCGTCATTGGTTATTTAATTTGTTAATTTGTGTTGCTCTACTTTGCAGGAGCAGGTAATACATGCTGTATAGGTGTGTTTTGTCAGAGGGGTGAGAAATATAACTTTTGCCAGCATTGCTGCTTCTTGCCCTCTGGCCAGACACCTGTTTCCACTTCTGGTTCTGAGCAGGTCTAAGGGATTTTGTTGCTGGCCCTGTGAATGTGTTGTGTACAAAGGTGACACTTGTTTTACAGTTAACCTAGAACTGGAAAAAAGGCAAGATTGATATTCCTCAATCTATGTTGCTTAAACTACTTTAGAATTTTATGCCACGAAATATTTGTGTCTTTTGGCAAGACTGTGATTGCTACTTAAAAAAAGCCTAATGGTAATGGAATGATACAAATGATGATGTAATGATACAACCTGCTTCTCCAACTGGGGCATTTGCACCTTTTTTCAGACTTCTGATGCTTCCATGCCAGTGCAGGGTGCCTTGTCAGTGGTTCCAGCCAGTCCCATGTTACTAACATTGCTAAAGCTGCTGTAAAACAAATTGGAATCTTGCTAGGCAAACTCGTTCTGTCAGCTTCCCTTTGGAAGTCTGTGTTTGATCTGAGCCCATTGGGATCTTGGCTGTAGTTGGTCCCCACACAGCTCAGGTGGCACAAGGTGCTCCTTGCTGGTAGAGAGCTGACTGTGCCTCTTCCATGTAAGAAGTGCCCATGCAGAGCAGGTGAGTGGATCATGCCAGATGGGAAAAGGCACTTCTCAGGAGCCGTAGTTCAGGATAAACTAGGACACTGCTCGTGAGCAGCAAGCTTCTTAGCCCAAAATAAAGGATGCCAGTCTTTGATCAGACTTCTGTGGCAAGCTTTGTACTAGCAGAGATTACCTTGTTTGATATACTTGGTTAAATCACTGAATGTTCTTGGTATTTTTGGTCAAAATATCAAGATGGCCTTAATTGTAGTATGATGAGAAAATAGAGTTGTACTGTTGTGCCTGTGCTCCTGAAACTGCTTTACTGTGCACTTGTAAGCAGTGATTGTTCCTTCAAATGCAAGCTGCTTTTGACAACAGTTCTCAATTTTAAAAATGATAATTTAAAACAAGTATGAGTAGTTTTGTAAAAGAAAACAAAAAGCAACTGAAAAAAACCCAAATGTAACTGCTCTTAATTTGGACCAATAGTCTTGAAATAATTAATTTTGTTGGTAAGTCAATGGGCTGTTTTTAACATGCAATTTTTTTTGAGCCTCCTGGTGATGATAGCCCACGTAATCATTTAAGCAATATGGAAACAGATCATTACAGGTGCAAAGCAACTTTTATCCAGCTTTAAAGGCAAAAAGGTTGCCTTACTGTAACTTTGCCTTTGTAGGCGCATTCTGCACTCCAAGGGGGAGCTGAGCGAAGATCGGCACAAGCAATATGAGGAATTTGCAATGTCCTATCAGAAGCTGTTGGCAAATTCTCAGTCTCTGGCTGATCTGTTGGATGAAAACATGCCTGACCTTCCCCAAGAGAAACCAACGCCCGAGGGTAAGCCGCATTCTAGAGCATGCATCTTCCTGATGTGTGTTTCTACTGGTTTTGTTTTGTTTAGCCTTTCCCCCTGAGGGATATCACTGAATGCATAATACTTTGGGGTTTTAATTAAAGTAATTAAGCCTAACATATAACCATAACTATTGTATATGCTGTGTAGTTATGGTGACTTAAGTAATATCTCTTTAGATTTGTTTCAGGTAAAATAGTAATAAGTGGAAAGTTAAATATGTTTTTAACCTGACCCTTTCCATTCAATATCATGCAGTTTTTAATATTTGCTGTTAGAGTTTTAAAAGCTGATATTGTTCAAAAATAGATTTGAAATCTATTTTTGGCTCATGATGTTATGAGCAAGAACATATTGTTAAGCCAGAGAAGTCACTAGGTGTGGCTGCCTGACCTGCTGAGCAGAAGTGCAGCTTTCAGCTGGCACAGCTGTTCAGTGCCTTGCAAATTTGAGATTAATTGAAATGTTACTGAAATCATGAGTTTATCTTTTGCCTGAAATGATCTCGAGCTTAAAAAAGCTGTATTTCTTGAATGCCTCTAAATTGAAAATTACTCTTTCTAAACTTCATTCTTAAAATTCAATGGGGTAGCAGTTCATCATATTCCAAGTCATTACTTTTAATGCTAATGTCGTTAAAGTCTCTTATAACTTTCTATTAGTACATAATGTGCTGCTTGATTTTACTTGATTTGACTTTCACTTTTATTTCACTCTGTATTTTCAATCAAAATCAAATTTACAATTTTAAGATAGCTTCTTGATATATCTAATTTTAAGATGGACTTGTTAAAAACATGTTCAAATATACATTGCAATCTTTAGGTGAATACACTGATAGTCATAAATAGATTAACATTTCTAAAAGGATTTTTTTAATCTCTAAGGAGCCTCCCTGTAGAAGATCATAAATTTATGTAAATAATTTTCTTATGTTTTCACTCTTTTTGCAGAACATGGACCTGGTATTGATATTTTCACACCAGGAAAGCCTGGAGAATATGACCTGGAGGGGGGTATCTGGGAAGATGAAGATGCTAGAAACTTTTATGAGAATCTCATTGACTTGAAGGCTTTTGTGCCAGCAATATTGTTTAAAGATAATGAAAAATATTCCCAGAACAAGGAGTCCAGCAAAGATGAATCAAGAGGTAGGATGCTTAGATAAGGATTTATTTTAACATCTTGTCCAACAGCTGTACAAATTTGATGGAAGTATTGAGTCTCAATGAATTAATTTGTGGTGATCAGGACAGTACACCAGTTTGGATGAATTTTTAGGGAATAAGCTATGTGGGATAGGGATTATATCTGGGTATAGTATTTAAGGAAGAAAAAAAACCCCATTTTAGTATTGATCTAATTGTAAATTTAAAATAATTGGAGGTTAACCAGTGTGGGTAAATCCTAACTTTTCTGCAAGAAATATGAAAAAGTAGTAGTAGTGGGGCTTTTTCCACTTATTTTTTTCTAAACTGTTAATGGGAACTGACTTTCTTGGTATAAAATTCCAGTAGACTGCAAGACCTGGATGTTTCTTCTGACTCAACCCTCTGTTCCCAGCCAGGCATTGGCTTTAGTTACCTTTAGTTAGAACGGGATAAGAATTTGACATCACTGGCTCAAAGTGCAACAGAAGATGCACATTTGGATAGTTGTGAGATTTCCTTGTGAGGATCTTCAAATGTTGGAGCAGCTTGCCCAGGGGAGACTGGAATCTCTGTCTTAAGATAGTTCTCAAAAGAACTGGGAAAATACCTGAGGAATGTGATGTGAATAGTGTTCATCCACTTTGAGCAGAAGTTTGGACTGGAGACCTCACCCAAGTCCAGACTAATTTTGTCTGTGATTCTAAACGGGTTGTTTGTTTTGTGAGTCTGTGTTTCCAAATGATATGTGCACTGCTCAGAAGCTGTGTGATGTTTTTCTTTGAAATGTTTAAGTATTTTAATCAGGTTATTTGCCTTGTTGCTTTTTTTAAATGAAGAATAGTCTACAAATGAATGTTTGAAAGAGGCCTGAAAGAACAGCAAAATACTTGAGCTACTAATCTCTTGAAAGAATGTTCTGTCCTGGACCAGTGTTGTGCTCCAATGAAAATACTAGCTATTCCTTTCTAAATCTTTATCTAGAATTCATAGATTATTTTCAAAGAAAATACAGTTTTTATTTGACCTCCTACATAGCACATTACTTTTTCAATAATTTAATGTGTTTCTGCTTTATACTTTTTTCTTCATCTGGGTAAAACACTTTCTGTTTACCTTGTTTTGTCAGTTATGTTACCAGCTGAGCTATGAAGCATATGCAGTGAAAAAATGAAATCAGTGTTTTTATCTTTGAAACTGGCTCTTCTTGAATAATGTCTGTGGTGCTCCTTTACCAAAGCATGTTGATTTTCTATCTGACCTTCCCAGTTATGCAAACTGGGGTTTTGGCTGCACTTTCCCTGTGATGGCCTGGCAACCCTTAGCAGACCCACTGTAGATAAATGTTTTCAGCTTTCAGTGGATGAGTAAAGCTGTATGAAGGATATCAGACCACTGAAACCTAACAAATGAGACAGCATAGTCTCAAGAGGTAGATATTCTTTGCCCCATTTCTTTCTAGTAAGAATAAGATACTAAAGAGGTGTAGGTTTAGCAGTATGATGATTCTTGTATGCTTTTCATTACTATGTATATTTAACAATATAATGTTTCTACTTAACTGTTAAATAGATTCAAAAGATGCCAAAGATAATAAGGAAGCACCTGGGAGTGAGGATCTGGAGTTGGAGCTGGAGAACCTGGATATTAATGATGATCCACTGGAGCTGGACTGTGGAGATGAGGCTGAAGATCTTACGAAGAAGCTTCTTGATGAACAAGGTAAAAAGAACTGGTTTTAAGAATGCTTTTTCTTCCTGATTTGTTTTTTTGAGCTTGATAGTATTTAGTTTGCATATCTGTAGAATGCATTCAGGGAGAATGATTGCTTGGTTTAATTATTTATTTATGAAACTGGTAGCTAGAAACTTGTGATCAAAAATATTCTTGGAAGAAGTCAGTCAGATACAACTGAATAGTATTATAAAGAGGTTTATGTAATGGAAGTTACTGATTCCTTTATACGACTGTTAAAAATAATTAAATGTAAAAGCAGTTACCTGAAAAGTGACTACAAAGAGGTTTGTAGATTTCAGTGCATAAATGATTTTTCTCATCAAATACTTAGGGCACTTGTAAAATATTTTCTGGTTTTGACTTCTCTTGAAATCTGAGATTCAGCTCTGCCTTTTCTGTTTGTTAATTGATAAAGATTTTTCTTATGATGTTACATTTTACATAGCAGAATTTAATTCTAACCTCTAATTATGCGTAAAGAGCTACAAATGCTCCTCTGAAAATCTAGCTGTTAGTTTTACTAGGTGAAATAGCAGGACAGTGTTTCTTACAGTTTTTTTTTTTCTTGTGAATTACAGGGTTTTCTTTCAGTGGTACTGAATTGGGAAAAAGGAGACAGATTTATAGAGGAGCAAGTGAGGTGTTTTCTTTGAGCCCAATTTGTAAGACACATCAGGTTTGCTGCTTTGGACTGCCAAGGACCAGTATTTCGTTTCTGAAACAGGAAACTGTCTAAAACGTGAAAGGAAAAAAAATAATATCTAGAGTCACTGGCTAAAGGTTCTGTGGCTTGAAACTGAAAATCATACCTGATCTAGTGTATTTATAATTTAATAGTCATAGAATGGTTTGAGTTGGAAAGGACCTTAGAGATCACCTAGTTCCAAGCCCCTGCCATGGGCAGGGACACTTTCCACTGCATCTGATCACCTTCCTGGCCCTCCTTTGGACTCCCTCCAGCACGTCTACGTCGCTCTTACGTTGGGCCGTAGATTCTGAACAATTCTCAGTGGGGCTTTGTTTCAACAAAGCTGTGCAGAGAAGGGGATCCAGCCAACAATCTGCGCCCACTGTTGGTTTGTACCCTCTCAATGAGAGGGGTCCTGCACCATCAAATTCCTTAGGGAAACTCACCTCTCAGGGGAAGAGCTTACAAAGGCTCTTCTCTTACCCCCACTGTGTGGGTGGTGCTGTACAAGGTAGACTGAAGCTTTCAGGCAGAGTAGAGTTTCTAGGAGAGAGCCCTCTGAAAGCTTACAGTTTTGTGAAAATTACAATAAGATGGAACAGTAAGGGAATCAGGGCTTGCTCAGAAAGTGTGTGCATACGGAGAGCAGAAAGCAGGTAACTGTTATTGCTGAAGTGGAAGATTGTTTGGTACCAGTTGTTGCAGGAAATTATTTCACTAAGTCTGTAATGTCTTCTGATCCTTTCTGAGTTCTGATTCCTGAAAATTGCATGGTTTCCTGCATTTCTGGTTAAGTATAAAGGTGTTTAAAAAGACAAAAGACTACTTCTTTCACTTTCTGCAATGACCCTGCTGCATTATTTGGTTTTCACCCAGACAGACTATTACAAAGAGTCTCACTGTAATGGTTACACATTACTACTTGTAGTAAATTTTCAAAAAGAGTTAATGTAATTTTAAATGGGGTGATGATGAAAGACTGGAATGCAAGAGGATCAATATGAAATGCAAAAAATGAACTAATTTTTTGCATGAGTTGCACACTTTGTCTTAGGGAAGGGAACCATGACCAATTTTATTTCTTGTAATTGTAAAATTCTTAGTTTTCTGTTGCTTCAGGTACTGCAAAAGAGCCTTTCCACTTGGAAAGGATCCACATACTGTGATGAAAAAAATACAATGTGAGAATGTCTGTAGCCCTCCAGTGGAGAAAAGGCCCAGTGAAAGATGAGATATGTTTGGGGAACTGTTGAAATCGTGCAGGGCCTCTTGAAAAGTGACTGAATTATCAGAGACTTACTTTGTTAATTTAAAGGACACTGAGTCAGTTTCAATAGGAGACTGAGGTGAGACAACTAATTGCTGTAAGGGAAAAGGAAGGAGACAGGAAGGTGTAGCTATAAATATTTAAATGGATAAAAACATTAAACCAAGATCTACAAATTGCTGTGTTTGAGCTATTGCATATTAGTGAACTCTGAGTATTATGGGTGATGAGAGAGTCAGAGTTCAATTAAACATTTAAAACTTCATGGACCTCTTTTGTCTGAGTGCCTGAAACATCTTCCTTTTCTTCATTTTACTCCTTCCTTAATGACCTCTTGTCTCTTCTGACTTTTAGTTACCTGTGCTAGAGATGAGGAGATGTTGTCTGACGATCTCTGGCACCTTCAGGACTGGGTGGCTGGCAGAGCTGGCAGTGTTCCTTGGAGCAGTTCTTAGTGTTTCTCTACCTAAGCTCAACCCCTGCCCCCAAAAACAAGAGAAGTAGTCCTACAATGTAACATTTTTGCTATCTCTTCCTTGCAGTAACTTAAAAAGGAACTTGAGTCTTCCTAGATAAGAGTTTGTCTTACTGTGTAGCTTGTAAATACAGTGACTTCACTATGTGTTGGGTGTTCTGTAGTTTAGTTGCGTGTGGTTCCCACCACACCACCATATTCTCCTCTGTGAAGTCTGTCTGTCTCCACTTTCCTTTCAGACACCTCCCCCATAGCCCTGTTACTGCTGAGTATCCTCAAAGTGAAAGAAAACCAATCTTTCTCAGGCTCCTTTCTCAGGAAGCAATTTTATGTTCCTTTGGCCAAGGAAGGGTTCTTTCCAAGTGTTGATGTTATAACTCATTGTGTTATAGAGCAAACTAAATTCTTCTCTAGGACTTAATAAAATCTGGAAAATTTCTGAAGCACACCACAGGCTTTGCAATTAGAAAGTACCTGTAGGGGAGTTGGTCTGGTGAGGTCTTCATAGCTGATGTCAGGATTTTGTATTCCCCTTATATCTTGTTTTTTGAATCTGTGGGTGAAGATTTATCAACTGTTACAAATGCACTGTGTTTGGGGAATGTAATGGTAAATCCTTATATCTCATAGCTTAAACATATCTGCTGCTTGTTTATCTCATTCCATTAGAACAAGAGGATGAAGAAGCAAGTACTGGATCTCATTTAAAACTGATAGTAGATGCTTTTCTTCAGCAGCTTCCAAATTGTGTCAACAGAGACCTCATAGACAAGGTATAGTCATAGTTCTCAGTTTTTCGAGTCTTAAAAGCCGTAGTTCTGGATCAGATAGATTGAAAATAAGGATTTGAAGGTTTGGAGTCTGGGAATAACTGAATTAATTTTTAATCAGTCTATATTCCATGTTTCTTAACTATGTCAGCTCCAGACAAAACTGAATTTTTTCTTTTATGGTTGTTTTTAAAGCAGCTGCATGTAGTGGGAATAGCTCTGTAAAAGCCACCTGTGAAAAGCATTTTCTGTTGCTTTAAATAAAACCCACTGCATTAAAGGTGAAGTCCTGCATTGACTTTTTCTCTTTATAGGCAGCAATGGATTTCTGCATGAATATGAATACAAAAGCCAACAGAAGAAAACTTGTACGAGCACTTTTCATAGTTCCTAGACAAAGGTAAGAACTGAAGGTGAATGACTTGGATCCACTGATTCATTATTTAACATATGTGTTGATTTTTTAAAAACCAGTGTATATTCTAAGTTGCATTTGTTTAGTCCTGATATGCCCTTCTGGAATGGCTTATCCTGGAACACCAAGGCAACATTTATTATCAAGAATCAAGCAGTTCACCACACTGTTTTGCCAAAAGTTACTTTTGAATAATGAATTTCTTTTTTCTCTGGTACTTGGTGTTTATAACAGATCATTCCATCAGTTTTAACCAGGAAAACAACAGCAAAATCTACATTGTACAAAAAAGGAAGGATGTATTTCATTCAGGACAACTTGCACTCTTCAGTGTAACAACCTGTGGAGAGTTAGAGCACAGTGTGCTCTTTAGGAAGGAGGATTTCTTGTGATATGTTAATTTTGATATAGTACATAGCTTTTATAATAGCCTTGTGTCTTCTGGAACAGACAGTTCTAGGCCAGCCAATTTGAATCTCTTTTGTCTGTGAACATCTGCCTACATAGTTTTTGCTGTTTCTCCTTGTCTCTGTTTGTGTAAGTGGGTTTCCTGCACTTACAGGAAGAGCCTTGCTTCCAAAAATGGTTGAAAGTATTACAACATTGAATTAATTGGTAGAATAATACATTTCTCTGTCCTCTGGTAAACTTGTGCCTTAAATAGGTGAAATAATGAAGAAGTCACTTTTCTTGCCACACCTTGCCCTGCTTCTCCTGATGAGTTGTTTTAATGCTGCTTTTAGTTTAAAGTGTTTCATGATCGTATTGGAATGCCTGTTAGAGTTCACACTGCTTTGATTCCATTCCCTTTTAACACTGGGGGGAAAAACATACCTTGAGTATCTTGTCTCAACACATGTGTAGACTACTGCCCTGAATAAACAGACTTTGATGTTTGCTTTTCCTTAGGTTTTATCACAGACTACACTGTGTTTTCAACTTTAATTTGAGCTTATTCCTACATCCATCTGCAATAAGCATCTGCTGTGCTAATAACTCTTAGCAATGGTTTGCTTGCTGACTGAAGCCCTTAATCTGAACTACATTGAAACTGGTTCATGCAATTAGAAGTACTCATAATCTTTCATTATCTTCTGTATTCTTGTCTCTAAAAATTATGGGTTGAACACCTCAGTCTTTGGAGACTTTGATAGAGTCCTGATTGTGCCTGAATTATGAATTACTGACAGAGGAGACAGGCAGTTGAATGTCTTCTGTGTTAGATGTAAAAAGGTGCTCTTCAGTCCAATGGTACGTTGCAGAAGAGGTAACATTTCTGTTTGTCAGCCTCTGGTATTCATGAAATGCATCCAAACATGATGTGAGAAGAACTTCTTTTTCTCAGCAGCCTAGAACATCTATAACCATGTGACTCAGGAGCATCACTTGGACTCTTGTCTTCAGCTCTATTGTAATAGAGACTTTTCCATGTTTGCAGAATGGAAGTGGCTTGTTGGATGGCCTGTGATCATACAGCAATGTTTGTGCCACTACCTTGTATTTCTTTCTGGGGCTGTAGATTCCAGATTGCTCAAATTGATTAACTCTTGGAACCTCTTTGAAAATCCATTATTTTTTTTGCATAATCTGCTAAAGTGTGCTAGGTGATAATGACCTGGAGGAACTTGTAGGCACTGTGCACAGCAAAAGGAGGTACTTTCAAACAAGAACAGCGTGATGGCTTGTAAATTCAGCAGTATGATTTCACAGATGGCACGAAAGGAAAAGTTAAATTCCTAATGTATTGTGCTATGAAAAAAAGTGTCTTTGATCAGGCTGAACATAGTTAAGTTCCTAGAAACCTATGTAGTATCTACATTGCCTCTGATTTGTTGTATTTCCCATGGTAGTTCCATTATGCTACAAATTTCTTTTAAAAAACAATAATTTCAAAAGATTAACCTTTCTGTAGGAACTCAGACTAGAATGGATGGTGGGGTTGGCTTGAGTAGTTGCCACTTTGTGACAGTTCTGGTCTGTCACAGTTGGGAGGCATTAACATTCCACCTGCAATCCTTTTTTGATACCTTTTCCTCTATCTGCTCTGAGACCTGCTGGACTAATGACTCCTCCAGCTTCCAGTTGCAAGATCTGAAGTTCAGTTGTATGTATCTGCTTGTTCTTTTGCCTGCATTACTGATCCACTCTCTGGGCTACTTAGCAGGAGAAACAGGATGTTGACTGAGCTGCTTGTTCTGAACCACAAGCAGTTGCAATGTAAATACCAGCTGAATTGACCATAGATGCAGAAGATTTGAAAGGACAATCTATCTTAATATTTTAGTTAGTGGACTACTGCATTTGGTAAAGGAGACAGTTCCACTGTCTGTTTTGAAATCAACATTTATACTTTTTACTGTAGAAAATTCTCTGTATTCTGTGGCATGCAGTTTGGAGGCTCTGTGTGCTGTGCATTAACAATGGCTGTGCTCTCTGGACTTCCTCACTGAGCCATAGGGATAGGTCTTGTCTTTTCATTGTTGTAGTTCCATACTAGTTCTGACTAATTCCAGGTATTTCTACAATATTCCCCCAGGATACCGTGAGAGAAGAAAGCTTGTTATGGTTGTGTTTTTGAGGAGGGTTTTTTGTGAAAGGTTCAGAGCAACAGTGTCCTCATAGGGTGCAGATAAAGCAATGTATTTTCCAAAAGCATTGAGATTCCAAGCATATTAGATAATGCTGTCTAAGTCTAGCTGTTTTGTTGGCAGCCATAATGACATATTTCAATTACAAAAAAAATTCTGTTTTTTCTCTTGAGCTCACTTTTGGGAAATGTGCATGCGTGATGCTTTTACCAAGAAAGTGTGAAAGTGGTTTCGTGTTTGTGGAGCAATGCAGACACTGTGAAGTCCAGGTCATTATGTGGTGTTGCCAGGGAGCTTTCCTCCTCCCACTGGGGCTGCATAGATTGGGACCAATCAGGATTCTTCAAGATAGAAAACTTAATTTGATCAAAAAGGCCATTTCTTCCTCAGCTCACTGTAGATCAATGTTGGAATACACCGTCTTTGCCCTGCTCTCCCGAATAGTGATGAATGGGTTGCATTTACGTTTTCAGCTGTGATTTGAACCTCCAAGCCAGCAGAACAGAAAGCCTTTTAAAAAGATTTTTCAATGCTAGCATCCAGGTGGCTTTCAGATTTGCATTGGAGGATTGATTTAAAATTAAATATTAGCCTTTTAATTAAGGACTGCAGGGAGTGACTTAACCCATACTGCTCATAGCCTTAGGGCTTTTATGTGTAATTAATTCTTTGCTGTCTAACTGAATTCTCTTCCTGTACAGATAGGTATAATTATTTAGGCTTAACTACATACTCAATTTTGTTGAATTTTTTTTAAACTTCAGTGAGAGAAGTTTGAAATCTCTTTTTAGGCCTTAAATTCTAAACAATTTTACACAAATGCCAAGCAGTAAAGAGGTGCTGTTGTGGCTTCTGATATTTTTTTGCCTTTCCCATGTATGATAAGCTGTGAAAGTTGCAAGTTTGCTAGCCAAGAGATCATTTGTTCCTGTGGAAATTTTCAGCATTGTTGGTGGTGGTTCTGAATTCAGAAGTTAGCTGCTTCTTAAGGGCTAAATAGTTCTGCACATTTTAACTCCCAAGTTGTGAACCTTCTGTGTATCTCCTTTCCTTATGCTCTTCATCCCGAGAATTCTCAGCAGCAAAGTGCTTCTTGTCCAGTTGAACTTGACTTACCAGTGTCTCGCTGGCCTCTCTCAGTTGAGGGTAAAATCAAGGGACATGCTTGAGATCAAGGAGTTTATGCCAAGGCAAAGAAATAAAAGCCCTTTTCTGATAGCATTCCCATTCCACAGCACCCTTCTCTTCCCAGGGAACATTGTGGGTGGCACTTTGTACCTGTTCAGGCCCTGTGAATACACTGCTTTTATCTGGATTATGATCATTCTGGTGAGGCTGTTCTTGCTCCAGTGCTTCATTCTTTGCGCTTTGTCCGAGAATCCCAGGAAGTTAGGAAATGTACCAGACACTTCTTCACTCCTTCTGGGTATAAAATTTTGGATGTGTCCATTTTAGAGAGGTGACTTAAGACTCTGAGAAAGGTTTTGGTGTGGGTTGGTTTTTGTTTGGGTTTTTAAAAATAAACTAATATTTGAAATTCTGCAAAGATGGGCCCTTAGATATTTCCCTGAAGTGCAGTTCCTGTGGTCCTGAGATCCAGAGCTGACTAGATTTCAGTCCAAGGTCTGTGGTTAAACTGACAATGGTCAGAAATAGTGACTTTTTTTTTTACTATGGTGGTATAAATTAAGGGTGGTTAACATGGACTTGAGAGAGTAACTGACTCGTCCCCAGTGCCAGATCTTGCTTCATAATGTACAAGAGCAGGAAGAGAAGGCAATGCTGTGGGGTTTTTTCTACCTGATTTCTTCCCTCAGGAGGAAGAAATGCTTTTGGAGAAAACAAGCACTGCCGGGACCAGTAGATGGTGCCACTGCTACTGCAATGTCCCCACTGCTGAACACAAATTTTGGTCTCCTCTGAGAGGGAAGTGATTCAGTCTCTGATTGCCAATTTCAGAGTAATTGACCCAAGGCTTTTCCTTATTATATTTCACCTATTTAGAAATGCCCAGTCTTAGTATGGTTCCCCATGAAGAGACCTTTTGTATCCTGCAAGGGAATAACAACAATGTGCACTAAGACTTTAATTTTCCCCTGGGTACGTTCAGTTTACAGAGATGAAATTATTAGCTCTCAGCAGGCAGGTACTTGTTCAGACCAGAATAAAACTTTCTGGTGTTTGTCTTAAAAGAGATGCCATACAGAAATCCCCTCAGTTAGAATACACCCCCTGAGTTCAGCCACAGCCCTTTTTTCAGTTTGACTTTTGTATGTGTGTGTGAAGTAATGAGACTTTCACTTCTCTCAGAGTTAATGGCTAAATGCTTAATAACATGGTGGTAATTTGCTGTGGGTAGTCAGCCTTGACAAGCTTGAAAAATGTAAATACCGCTTCAGTTATTGATTAACAAAAAGAGATAAAAGTGGTTAAATAGGTAACTGAGGCCCCTACAATGTTTCACCAGGAGTTTTATATGTTATCAGGAGGCTGCTCAGCTGTGCCCCTTTCAGGGAGTATGTTCTGATGCTTCTAATCCCCAATTTAATACATAATTATCTCTTTTTCTGTAAGTGGATGTTAAAGATCTTGGAAATGTGCTCTAGTGCCATAGAAATAGAAAGGAGAAGGGAGGCAGCCATGGATGCTTTGTTTTGGGGGTTTGATCTGATGCTTTTCCAGTTTTACTTTGTGCCAAGCTCTTTATATTGACTGTGCTTCTGGATTTTTTTGTCAGTATTTTTTTTCCTTTTCTTGTTCTTTTCCTTTCCTTATCAGTAGGGAAAGCCTTAATCCTTCATAAAGAGTAAACTCAAGATCCATTTTTCCCTTAGAGGCAATTTCTCACTTGAAGCAGGAAAATCTAGGATGTTTCTCTCCGCTTAAATACTCAGACTTGTTTTACAGTTCCTCTGCTTACTGCATTAACTTAACAAGCTGAAAATAAACCAAAAATACTTCCTTCAGCTTGTTAAATGTTATTATGAGGCCTCAGAGTGCAGTGGATTTCTCTGCAGTACAGAGTGATGTATGCACACAGCTGGTTTGCATAAATTGCAAAGGAAATGAGTATGAAGGCATGTAATCAAGGAAAGAGAAAGGAAAGTAAGGGAAGTTCTATAGAAACCTTGGAAATACTGCCATTTGTGGGAGTACTAGCTGAGATTTTGGGAGAAGGGTGGCCACATCACATCTCCTGAACTTTGTTTTGTGTAATAACTACTACATGAATTTAGAAGTTTGCTACCTTAAAACCAAGTGTTCCCACCTTCCTGCCTATGTCTGCTGCTACAAAAAAATGTTAAAACCTTTCCATGACCAGTGGAGTTTTCTGTAAGGTTTTTTTTTTGTTTTGCCTGTTGAGAGAGGTCTGAATTTTGTTCGTGTCTGGTAATTTATTGAAGGTCACATTCTGTAGTTAAGATGATATTTGGCATTTTACCTGAGGCAGTAGCTTCAAAAGGAAATTAACTGTGAAGGATTCCAACAGGACATGATAGTTTACCTTCTTGTGTTGTTGCCTTTAAATTATATTGCAGTCTGAAGTAAGCCTAAAAACTTCCCTGCGTGTAGTTCTGCCAGTATATGCACATTCATTCTTTCCATGATTGAAATGATGGCCCAGTTTTTGTCTCTAAATTCTGCTTTATCCTCTCCTTTGTTTGCAGGTTGGATTTGCTGCCGTTCTATGCGAGGCTCGTTGCCACGCTGCATCCCTGCATGTCTGACGTGGCAGAGGATCTCTGTTCCATGCTGAAAGGGGATTTCAGATTCCATGTATGTCTTGGTGATTTAGTTTTTCGAATTCAGATTAACCAATCTGATAGGTCATGCTTTGGTGAAAATTAAAATCATTTGGTATTGTAATATAGTATTTAATTCAAATTACTTTTTACAATTTTCACCCATCAAAATTTTTATTCCTCTCAATTGTGTTTTTCAGTGTTGTTTCTGCCCCCCCCTTGTTTTTTTTTTTTTTTGAGTTTTGTACTCAAACTGGTTATGGTGCACAGTGGTGATTTCTTCACCATGAGTTTTATGGCACAGATTTCAAATACTTTTTTTTCCCAACATTGACATTAAAAATCTGTATGAATTGCTCAGATTTACTTGAATCTTAACTATCTAAATTTAACTGTTCTCAGGAAAACCACTTTCTGTTGGGGAAATACAGTTTTGTATTTTGTGGATTATGTTTAGACATAAATATGTATTTGTGCTTGATTAGTAAAATTATGTTGGATGTCAGTAATTTTAAAAAGTCTGCACATTATTAAATCTGACTTGAAAAAGCCATCCATGTTTAACATTTCCTATTACTATACAAGTGACCCTGTTCATGTAGAGACTTCTTATTGATTTTGAAAATACAGAATCTAGAATACTTACTCACTTCTTCACTGTGGCAAAGGAGGGGAGGTGTCTGTAACTGTAGCAATGTCAGAGGAATTAGTGGTTTTGGGAGATGGGGGGGGATACCAATATCAAACACCATGGAGTTCCCAAGCTGCTTATGCTTGTTCAGGTCAAAGTAATTTAGAAGAAGTGGGTATGTTCGAGGGCCTGAAATCAATCTTTTCTATTTTTTAGGTAAGAAAAAAGGACCAGATCAACATTGAAACAAAGAACAAAACTGTCAGATTTATTGGTGAGCTTACCAAGTTTAAGATGTTCTCCAAAAATGATACTCTCCACTGTTTAAAGGTTGGTGTTATGATACTCCTGTGCTCGTGCATAGGCTTATAATGTGCCCTCACCCTTCACTTACCTATTGCTGATGTTTTCTGAGTTCATTACATACGGTGTTTTAAATCCTGATGTCTAGTGTTTCTGTTTATGAGGAAACTTTTATGGCTGCTGTGCAAGTCGGAATGTTTTAATTTTTCTAATGGTAGGAATATATTAAAATGAATTTCTGCCTTTGGACTTAAACTGCTAATAGTGTTCTTTGTAAGTGTGGCAGACACTGCTACTTATTAATCTGCTATACATTGCAAAACTGTCATTAGGTTCATTTCAGTTAATGTTTTTGCAGAAAAAGTAACAATAAGGGGGAGGGATTAGAGGCAAAAACCTTTTCAGTGATGCAAGGAGAGGCTTTTATGCCACTTTAGCAGAAGCTTTTGTTTGTTGAGGAACAAAACAAATCTTTGGAAGGCGTTAATCTCTAAGCACATCATCTCACTTTGCATGCTGATAAACATTCAAACCTATCTTTGATGTCAAGTCCCAAATTAAAAAGCAGGTTTTAAACAGTAAAAGAGCCTTTAATAAAAGGTGTTTGAAGACTCACCACTTAAGATTACTTTCTGTGAGTAGCTTCTATTCATTTAAAGCTGAATTCCTAATCGTAATTTCTCTCATCTATAAAGTACTGTAAAATGCAAAGATTTATTAATTTATAGTCATTGCTTAACTTAAAACATTTAAATTAGATGTGCTCTAAGGTTACTGTGTCATTGTGCAGTGTTATTTGGGGATTCTCCAGTCTTAGCAGCAGGAATCTTAAGGCAGATATGGACAAGTTGGAAGGGGTATGGGAGAGACTGTGGTGTTTGTTTTAGTATTGTAGTCCTTTTATGCTGGTCTTTGGAAGAATCCTGTTTTTCCCATTCCTGGAGCCTAAATTTGGGGTCTGTAGACATTTTTATAAGACTGCTCTGATCAGAGAAATCAACTTGCATTTTTTTCATAAAAAGTTTGGAACACCACAGTCATGTAAAGTGATAGATAATGTTTGTTATGTTATGATAAGTTTTCTGCAGTTGAAAAACATGTTTAACAAGCTGTGTTTTTATTTAAATACACACCAGATGCTTCTGTCAGACTTCTCTCATCACCATATTGAAATGGCATGTACCCTGCTGGAAACCTGTGGAAGATTCCTTTTTAGATCACCAGAGTCTCACTTAAGAACCAGCGTTCTTTTGGTAAGAGAAAACTCGTTGTCTTACAGAGTGGGGTGTCAGGCACTGACTTAAAGCAATTACTGCTTTTCGAAAGTATTCTGGAGAACTCCAGTTGACCTATAAACCTGTTCATGACTTGAAAGATATTATAAAAAAAGAATTAAGTTTCTGAAGCAAAAAGCTATTGCTTTTGAACTACAAATAACTCAGAGATAGGGCAAAAGCAGAGGATAAAGTTGAAAGAATATAGTAGCTGTACCTGAACATGCCTGGGGTACTATTTGAGAGGGAGACCAGACATGATTTCAATGGGAGGTGAAGACAATTGTGACAGGGGTGGTTTCCATGCCCTTTGTAATGATCTGAGGCTCTAAATTTGAAGAAAAAGTTTAAGACACAAGAGGAAACAGTTTTTGAAATAGAGATTGGGAACTGAGGTAAGGGTAGAACTGGGATCTGTAAGTCTAGATGAATACTGACAAAGACTTAAAAATAACAAGAATTGGCTTTGCATCTTTTTTAATGGATTTGAGCCCTGAATAATGTGTTCACTGGCTTGAGAGACAACCCTAAAACTGTCCAAGGCAAGAGACTGAATCAAACATGGCTGAAGAATTCCTTTAGAGATAGGTTTGCTTTCCTTTGAACCTGTAGCCTCTCCTCTCGTGGTGTAGTTAATGGAGAAGCACCTGGGTATATTGTACAATTTCTCTTTCACAAAATACTGTTCCTTTCTAAACCTCTTTGAATGTCACAACTTCTGCTGGGGTGGTGTAGTCACAAAACAAAAGAGATGGGCAAATTAACTGCACGTTCTTGGTTCATGCTTTTTGTAGCAACGTACTTTGTATCTTGAAGGATTTGAATCTCAGTTTTCTAAAGGTTTGCCAGCTGGTGTTTTATTGTTAAATATATTCCTTTCCAAGTATTTTCCCTCTGGAAACACTGTTCCATTATCTTTAAAAGACATTTTACTTGTTGCTGTCATTTTTTGGTAGTTAATGAAGATTTTATAAGTCAGGAAAAAAAATACTTTCACCAGAGCTGCTTTTTGTAACTCACTGTTTTAGTCTTACGCACTACAAAAATGCTGATTGTTGGCTGGATTGCTGGAATCTGCTGGATGAATGCTAAACATGGCTTAACTGTGAAGTGCAAGACAAACCACAAACACTGTTTGAATAACTGAGGCTTAAAGCCTCACAAGATTTCAGATAAGTAGTCTTTTCTTATGCAGTGAGGAACCAGGAGAAGATGAAGGTGCAAATAAGTTTGGAATATCTGTTGATTAAGATATAAAATAGGCTAAATAGATTTCTGTTCTGCAGCCATCTTAATAGCTGCATCTTCTAACATGCTCCTAAATAATATACAGATTAATTTTGACTTAAACAGTCTTATGCAAATTGGATCATAGTCTTATGGTACCAGTTAGTGTGAACTGTGGAAAAGATTACTCCCAAAGCAAGCTAATTACAATCTTGTGGTAAAAATCTAAGCAAATGTAAAGCTGATCTTCTCAATGACTCTTATGGGTAGATTTAAGGCCTGTTGATCCTCCTAATAATTACAGGTCTTAATCTTTACTGCTGACGATGTATTATGTAATAAGATTCCAAACAGGCTGCATGTCCCCTATTAAAGACAATATTGCTTTGTCCTGGTGTGGAAGAAAGTCACAGTTAAGAATGGATTTTAGAAGTAATTAAGGGAAAATTAATTATTGAGAAGTAAAGTGTTCTATAAGAGTGCTGCAAAATTAGTGAAATGAAGTGACTTAGTCTCGAGAAACATGTAATGATCATATCCTAGTTTTGTAGCACTGCTTCATGTTTTGCAAATTATTCTTCTGATTCTTCTTTTATCAGGACAGTGTTTATTTCTGTTAATTGCTCGTTTTGGCAAATCTCAAATTCAGTGTCTCTTATGTAATTTAAAATACTAACATAGAATTAATTAACCTGGCTTTAGCATATTTGGATTCTTTGAGTTGAAGCCTGGAAAGGAAGATCAGCTTTATCTTGATCTATGTTTCTGTAACATAATTGTGTTAAAATGGCAAAGTCTTGTGTTATGCTACTATGGTCTTGTTAAAAGGCTATTTGAAGTTTTGGTATTAAAAGTCTCCTGATGCATTTTTAATAATTTAACTTAAACAATTGTCTTAAGCTTTAGAGCAAGATCACTTGTGTTTATAAATACACAGTGTCTTCTTTCTTGGGGTGACTCCAGTTATAGATGTGGCTGGACCTGTGGGAGATGTTGTTTGTACAGGCAGAGGCTGTGACAAAGTAAATGCAGTTAATTTAGACTGTCTTAATTCCCAATAACAATGGTGTGCTTCCAAGAAACTAAAATTTTGATTTTTGAAGTGTTGGAATAACAAGAATTGAGATGGTGCATATTGTCTCTTCTGGGAAGAGACTTTTTTTTATTTTTAATTATAACCATTATATTTACAATATAATGTACAGCTTTTTATAGCAGAAAATATGCAAGTCGTGTAGGTTTAGGTTTTTTAAAATTTTACTTGCAAGCCCTTCTGCCATTTTCTATTCTCTTTCACTTTGCCCCACTTCACTCCTCAGTTTGTAGTAAAACATGATAAATGGCAGTCGCCAAGGCAGAAAAGATGTATTTTTTCCTGATCCATCTAGAAAAGGTGAAATTTTTTCAAAGTTAACATTAATGTGTATGACACTGTAAGGTTTTGGAACTTTCTATTGCAAGTGTTTTTTCCCCACATAAAACAATTTATGTGCTCAGTTGTCAAGGGCTGTGCATCTGTTAAGCACCTGTAGCAAAACATGCTACTACTTGACAGAAATTTCCCATTTGGAAAGGAGCAGTCCCAGTTAAGGAATCAGAGAGGCCATTTGTGTCATGGAGAGGGTAAGAAATGAGGTGCCTCAGGGTTGGTGTCAGATCGAGACCTTCCTGGTGACAGATGACTAAAATCCAGGAGGAGAATTGCATTATTAGTTGGATTTCTAAGTCACACAAAACTATTCTTCACTGAATGAGCAGCTGAAACTCAGGGTTAAGGACCTTCTGTGTGTCTTGACATTTCAGTGGAACTGATCCTCTGCCTTGTAAAGGAAATTTTAAATTACACAAGTTGAAGTCCAGCAGCACTAAAAATTGTGCTTCTTCAGCAGCAATTCAATGAGGTTTAAACTCTTTTAGTTATTTACTGGACTGCATGAATGTATCTACTAACATTTGTGGGGAGCAATAAAACAGCATTTGCATGTTGATTTTGTTTATCTGTTTGAAGCTCTAAATTACTGTGTAGGCAACCTCTAGTAAATACTAAAGTCTAACTAGTGCAGTTTCTTTTCCTGGTGAACCACCATAGAATGATTTAGAATATATGAACTATTATGATATGCATAAAAATTTAATATAACTTAAAGAATTGCACACATATAATGTGTGTGTGTGTGTATATATATATGCAAATAAATGCACAGATATATATAAAAAAGCACTTAATAATGGCGTTGAGCTCATCCTCATCTTTAACTGTAAAAATCAGCAGCTTAGAACTGCTACTTTAGTACAGAAGTTTTCGATAAAAGAAATTTTTAAAACCCGCTAAATAAATCTTAACCTACAGATCTGAAATGAAGTATGGAGAAATCATTGTATTTAGTAAGGAAAATCAGGACAATCCTGACAATGAAGCACAGTAATTAGTAGTGATATAATAACCTCTTACTTGACTGATTTTTCCTAAAATACTACTTTATGGTAGGTACTGTTTTTCTTGCAGTCCATTCTGTTTGGGCAAACAGCAACAGTGGAGCAAGGAGTAAGGAAAATGCCATTGCCTAAACCTTTGGAAATTCATGTGAAACCATCAAATAAACTCTCTGGAGTTGTATGCTGGTGTAAAAAATTAGATTGCCAGTTAAATAAAATGGTTAATAATATTATTAGCAGCTATTTATCTAAATGGTAACATTTAGACTTTGAGGTAAACTTTAAATACTTTCTGAAACCTTTTTCACCACAGGTGAACCATTGTGTAGATAGGGATTGTAAAGAAAAATGACCATGGAAAGAACAACACAGAACCATATAAATGCTTTGTTCTTTCTTCTCATAATGTGTGCTTTTAACTTACTTTTCTGCAAACTTTCATGTTCCCTTCATCCCAAATGTAACTGTAAAACCCTTTGGCTTGAAAATGCAATATGTCAGCATCTTCAACTGATGATTTGCATTTATTTCCAGGAACAAATGATGAGGAAAAAACAAGCAATGCATCTTGATGCACGCTATGTTACGATGGTAGAAAATGCCTATTACTACTGTAATCCCCCTCCAGCTGAAAAAACTGTGAAGAAAAAGCGTCCTCCTTTGCAGGAATATATCCGTAAGCTGCTTTACAAGGATCTCTCCAAGGTCACCACAGAGAAGGTAAATCCTTACAAAATCTGTAATACAGTTGTTACTGAAAGTGTGGTAGCAGTAGCTTTGACAGGGTTTGGGGAGGGTTGTGGTTTCTTCAGTTGCAAGGGATAATTTTTGTATCCCTGATTAAGAGAATTTAGTTTCTTCTATTGTCATGCATGGAAGCTCCAGTTGGGGACCTGCTTCCTCTGGAGCATTAAGTGCTTGAACAAAGAGAGAGATGAAAATCTTGCTCTGCATGTTGTGTTGGGAGAGTAAGAGGAAAAAAGGCTTCAGTTCAGTACAGGCTGTGAGAGCAAGGAAATTATGGAGCAGACTTGGACAGCTTAGTCAGTAGCTCTAGGAGGGCAGTGGGTTACATACATAAAGTCTTTCATAGCTACTGCAGGTCTGGAGGATGCTTGGAAAGGAGAGCAAGGTTGTTTGCCAGGTGCCTAGAGGGATTTCATCCCAGCCAGGAGAGATGGGGGTGACAGGGAGCATCTTGATATTTTACCTGCTAAAATGTGAAGCTTGTCTTAAAATTTGGTTTAGGTCCTGAGGCAGATGCGCAAGCTACCTTGGCAGGATGCAGAAGTAAAAGACTATGTTATATGCTGTATGATCAACATCTGGAATGTGAAATATAATAGTATTCACTGTGTAGCCAACCTCTTAGCAGGGTTGGTCCTTTACCAGGAAGATGTCGGAATTCATGTTGTGGATGGAGTGCTAGAGGATATTCGACTGGGAATGGAGGTAAACAACCAACACTGGTGCTGAGCTGTACTCATCTGCTTATGCTGAAAGGGAAACTAAAACAGTCTTGCTTAAAAAAGGGAATCCCTGGATTCTGGGTTTTTGTCTGATGACTTTTCTAAGTCAGTTGTTTGCTTTGTAAAGGTTTATTTAAAGTAATACGTCCCCCTGCCACCCCCCCCCAAAAATACCTACCAACAAAACCAATCTAACAAGATAAATAAGACAGTTGTTTTGCCCCTCTTGTCATAGTAAGAGCATACAATTCATTCTTCCACAGTGTAGACAGATTCCTGCAACTTCAAGTAACTTTGGAGATTAACCCATATTTTAATAGATGTTAAAAATACAAGAATTCTCTGGGTGATGAAAAATCATGATAGATTTGGGATGGAACATGTGCTAAATGTATTTGAACTTTATAATAAATACCAGTCAGCCAGCTTTCATAACTGCTTTTTAATGTTTACTGTTGTGTAATGCGTGTAGTCATAAATAATCATCGATAAGAAATCCTACCCACTTTTTCATATGCCTTTTTTCTTTGCAAAACGTTTATCGGGTTTGTGGTTTTTAGTATTCTGAAAAAATGTGTCTGCATGATCCAGTGAAATTTCCTGTCCTTTTTTGATAAAGGTTAATCAGCCAAAGTTTAACCAGCGGCGGATCAGCAGCGCCAAGTTTTTGGGGGAGCTCTACAATTACCGAATGGTGGAGTCGGCTGTGATATTTAGAACTCTGTACTCTTTCACATCCTTTGGGGTGAACCCTGATGGCAGTCCCAGTCCCCTGGACCCTCCAGAGCATCTCTTCAGAATCAGACTGGTCTGTACTATCCTCGATACCTGTGGGCAGTACTTTGACAGAGGATCCAGCAAACGAAAACTTGATTGCTTCCTTGTATACTTCCAGGTATTCCAAATTTTATATAGTTCTGTAGAATTCTTCAGTAAGCTGATGTAGGTCAGTCTGGTGCATGTTTCTCTTGTTCTTAGCACTATAATTTTTAGAGTCCTGTCTGTCTGACAGCAATTTTATTTTAAAGTGGTGTGTGTGTTGAGTTACACTGTACCAAAATGGTCAGGAGGCTCTCAGTGCTCACACTGTGGGTTTGCTCAGCTTGGAGAAGTGAAGGTTATTTAGGTTGCTCTCCTCAGCTGATAGTTTTTGTAGGGAAAGAGGACTTGGATACTTCTCAGACATGCATGGTGAAAGGATGAGAGGTAATGGGCACCTCTTGCAGGAAGGAAAGTTCTGACTCAATGTATGTCATGAGATGGGGAAAAGATTTCATAACAAAATTGTTTAAACACTGGAATGGGTTCCTCAGAAGGTGAGGAATTTCAGCCCATGGAGTGCATGCTAAACTCTTTGCACATAATTTTCTTTTATTTGTGCTTTTCTTTCTAAATTATACTGAAATTTATACTGAAATAGGAATATTAAAAATCAAAGTGGCAGTGACTTATTTCAGACCTTCAGGATGTGTATCCTTTGCCTGTATATGAGATGTAAAATGTTGTTTTGAAGTACAGTCTGATCCTATCTTTAAAAGCAAATTAAACCTTCCAGGGAAGTAGTCAGGCATTTTTCTTACACCTTATACTTTCAGGAGGCCTTCCTTTTGACCATGTCACCTTTTAAGTAAAGACTCCATTACTCACGCTTCATTTTCAGGCGCAGTTTTTGCACCTTTGTTCTCAGGTTGTACTGTTAAGTTCACTTAAGATCAGCACTTACTTTTTACAATGTCACTGTAAGAGGTATGTGCAAATCTGTTGTAAAGCAAACTGAGTAAGTCACTGGAAGCTGTCTGTAACCTAAAGACTTTTTGTGGTGTTTTCCTCCCCATCACCATATAATATGCCTTTGGGGGAATTCATTTTCTTGAAAATACTTGGGGGAAGGCACTGAAAGCTGGCTGGTTGTTAAGTGTTTGTCTCTCACAATAAGAATCTACCCTGAGAAGGCACTTTCTTTTTGGTACTTTTTAGCTCAATCTCATACTTCTAACACTACTTATGCTAGAAGGAGTGTATTCTTAATGTTTGTGATATCCCATGTTATCAGTTTTCAGTGATACCAAAATATCTCATAGTTGTATGAAATAGGAGAGTAGTGCTGTGAAATCATCTGCATTTTCTACTGCACAAACAGGGCTAGGCATTACAAACTTCATAAGTTAAATCTTTTATAAATGTCAGTGTGCACATAATTAATTGATTGGAATATTTTGTATTCTAGCGGTATGTGTGGTGGAAAAAAAGTCTGGATGTTTGGACAAAAGACCACCCCTTTCCTATAGACATAGACTATATGATCAGTGATACACTGGAACTGCTGAGACCAAAGATAAAGCTCTGCAATTCTCTGGAAGAAGCTGTCAGACAGGTGCAAGACTTGGAGCGAGAGTTCCTAATAAAATTAGGTAAGAAAGTGTGCAAGGGAAATTAAGTATTTCTGATAATTCCTGGAGTTCTTAAAATTGTCTCTTGTATGTTGGTAATAGGTAACTATTGTCATTCTCAGGATATGATGGGTTTATTCTCATAAGTCTCATATTCTCATGGATATTCTCATGAAATATTTTCATAACTTCTTTGCATTTTTCTAATCACCACAGAGATCATACAGAATCTCTGTAAAGTATTTAAGTGGTTTTAAAAAAATTCAATATAAGTACTATTAACATAATAGTATTTGGAGGGCAGAAGTGCGTGTGTATATTTATTAGTTTATGGAGTCACATGGTACAAGTGATGAGGAAGAAGGTTATTAACTTAATCAGAAAAATGTAGGAAGCACATTCTTAATTTCAGGAGAAAAAGGTTGGGCTTGCAGCACAGCCCACCTGACAAAACACTGGTTAGTGAGTATCTAAAACTGTTATATTAACCTTCAACCTTTTGTACATACCAGTTCTTACTAAATACAGGATACTACTCTGCTCATTACTTGTTAACTGGAGTTGTTTTCTAATATCTTACTCATATTTGAAAACAGACTTGTTCATGAAATGTTTTTATATGTAGATTTTACACTTTGGGTGTTAATTAGAGCCTTAATAGCACTTCACCTACTTGGACAAGTTCAATTTTTTAAGAATAATCCTTTATTTCAGTGGGAAGAGTTATGTATAATACTGTATAAAATGCTGCAACTGCTGGTTTAAGAGGAATTTATTTTTTTAATGTGCTGTTCATTTAATTGACATGCTTTAAAATTCCCTACGTGGTAACTGAAATGCAGATTAGAATTTCCCTATGGTATGATCTAAATTAGAGGCTTTCATGCTCTCAAAATGATAATCAAGAAGAAATACACAACTATAAACTGTGATACTCTTTTGAAGGGTACCCAGCAATTCCTTCCTGCTGGCCATGAGAACTTCTGTTCTCTGAATCCCCATCACTGCAGAGTCAGTGTAGATCAGGGAGTGTGGGCAAGTGTTGGGGAACATTTTTATTGTGTTTGGAATAAAGCCCTTTATCAGCACAGCCTCACTGTTGTAAGGGTTGTGTTGTGTTCCCCCCAAGTGTGTTGCTTTCCTTGATGTGTTGACATTACTTGCTGTTAAATGTCAGTGCAGGGTGGGATAGTTCCTATTCCTCTCTTAGGACTGTGTGACAGTGTTCTCAGGGAGGTTGTCACCTGCCTTTCTGATCTTTGAAGGTCATGATGATAGGAAAAAGCATTAACTGAAGGAAGCCACAAACTGATGTGTTCATTTGCAGTCCAGAAAGCTTTGCACTAACAGCTGACCCTAAGTGCAGTTGGTACAATGCCAGAATAGGCAAACTGCTCAGTAACTGTGTGGACTCCTTAGTAAATCCCTTGAAAAATTGCTGGCTTAGAAGGCTGACATCAGAATTATGATCAATTCTCAAATATTTTCTCAGAAAACATTCTGGCTGAAATCTGTATCTGAGACTCAACTAGGCAATAAAACACTGAAAAAAGCTAAAACTTATTTTTCAGTCCTGTGGAAATGGTATAGATAAGGGATGAATAAACATCAATGACATTGAAGGATACCTTACTCAGAGAAAGTAGATATTTAGGGAATGTGTATTTGATACCTTACACACAGAGTGAACTAAAATATCTTGAGGGACAGAGGTGACAAACAGGTCAGGAAGGAAAACTGTGAGATGAACTAAAACCACAGTGTGAGAATTGTCAGCCCTGTCTGCAGGGAGAGAGATTGTACTTTTGGAAGAGACTCTGCTCTCCCGGAGATTTCATATTCATCCTCATAGCTTCAAGTGCAGCCTCAGAGCATTAGGAAAGAGCCATAAAGGTTTATTGCAGGCTGAGAAAATTGTTGTTTCAAAACTGTCAATTGACAGTATTGGGAAGTACTTGCAGCTAAGACTGCAGGGGCCTGATGTCTTCGGGGTTCTGCTGCTTTAGTGAAGCATCTAATTCAGTGCTCATGTTTCAGTGCACGTTTCAGTAAGAGTCACATTTAGTTTGAGGATGTTTTAAAGCAGTTTGCACACTACAGCTTCTTGAGTGCTGTTGCCTGGGAGATTTAAAGCATTCTCTGTAATGTTTTCCTCCTTTTCTGGCAGGGAAGTTATTACCCTCTGTGAGTAAGGTAACTGTCTAGAAAATATTTCATTCAGAAGTCAAATATAATGACCCATGGGAAGCTTTACTGTTTGGTAGCAATGGGCTTTTGAAGTGATCTTCCACATATAACTTGAGTGGTTTTATTCCAAATTTTTCTTTTTCTAAATTTCAGGAATTGTGAATGACAAAGATTCCAAAGATTCCATTACGGAAGGAGAAAATCTGGAAGAGGATGAAGAGGAGGAGGAAGGTGGAGCAGAGACAGAGGAACAATCTGGAAATGAAAGTGAAGTAAATGAGCCAGAAGAAGAGGTAAACTTGGTAATTTATCCTGCTTCATGTGAAAAAGGATGAATAATCAAGATTTTTATTGCCCTCCTAAGTCACAGGTAGTGGGTGAAACGTGGGCATGCACAACCCAGTGAGTACTTGAGGATATTCCCATCCTGGTGTTGTGTATGTGGAAAACTGAATAGAGAGCGTCTGAGGCTTATTCCAGAGAATTTAAAGCAGAAACTTGAACCTGACAACTTTGCTCAGGGTATGTGCTGCTTCTCAACAAAAAGATGCCTTCAGTTTTTTGGCATGAAAACAATCACTTTCAAATTCTTTTCTGTATCTGTTGTAGAAGCAAATCTATTGACTAGATGTCAGAGCAGTCAGATAGGAAAAATAACAGGCGTTCAGAGTATGCCTGTGTAATATGAATAAATAAAAGATTTATGGAGCATAAAAACCTTCCTTGTTTACTGTGCTAATAATATTTTGAATCAAAAGTGTTGGATGGAGCCAATAAAAAAAAGACAAGTACACAGAAATTCTAACTTGTCACTATGACACAGCAAAGTTGACATGATAATGGTGATGTTATGAGAAAAGGAGTTCATCAAGGAAATAGGAAACAGTTTTTCTCCATGTGCTTGGGTTGGTTGGTTTGCTAATAAGCTTTTTTCAGTCTTTGTCTCTCAGCATTAAAGATCCTGAAGTTTGGCTGAGTTTGTGCTTTTGCCCACAAATGAGTGCCATTAGTATCACAAACAGTTGTGAGATTGGGAGGGAACCTCTGGAGGTTTTTGCATTTCCCTTCTTTGAACGTCTTCCCAGCCCATTGCTCCAGGTTGTGGAGTTCCCTCTGAGTGGCAGCACAGCCATCTGGTGTATTGGCCTCTGCTCCCAGATTTCTGTTGTACATGTTTGAAAGTATCAGATAAAGCCCAGTGAGTTCAAACTGAAACATTAAATAAAAACGTAACAAACAAATTTACTAGAACTGAATGGAACAGGTTTGAATGGGGACAGTGTAGGAAAGGTGTGGAAAATGTGTAAGGGGAACCAGATGCAAGTGGTCCTTTTTTAAAAATAGTCAGCAGTTATTAATTAAATATTTCAGGAGGGTTCTGACAATGAGGAAGAAGAAGGTGAAGAAGAAGAGGAAGAAAACACAGATTATCTTACAGACTCCAATAAAGAAAATGAAACTGATGAGGAGAATACAGTACGTATTGCAGCTCTGCTTCTGTGGACTGACTTTTGCATCTTTGATTTTCTTTACTGAATGTTTTTTGCCAATGCTGCTTATAATTTCTGGCAAAATGCAGCAAGAACAATTCTGTTATTCTTTCAAATATATTTTAGAGCTTATTTTCGTATTTGCAAACTTTAGATATTGCCTTCTGAAAATATTTATGCTGTCAACTTCACTGCAACATGTTTTCACAGGACTGTGCACTTTCACAAGTAGCTAGACTGGAAAATGTTGCTTAAATGATGGTTTTGCAATGCCAGCAATGGTAGTAAACTGATAGGATACAATGTGGTAAACTACTTACACTCCACTAGATCTCAAAACAAAAGAGAAGACAAGCCAGAAAGTGCAAAATTCCTAAAACAGGAATTTGGGATTTGCAGATTATAACATGAGCATCTGGTGAATTGCAGCTACATAATAAGAAAATTCTGAACATTATAGAGCAAAGTACTGGGGTGCTGACTTCAGACATCTTTGTTGTCATGTTGTGCTTTCCACACTGTCTTTATTTTGAAAATACCATCTAACTTTGTGGACTTAATAGAAAAATGAGTTAAATAGGTGTGTTGCCACATCTTGAATTGTCCACACACATCTGCACACATACACATGAGTGTGTCAGAATATTATGAGTGGCCAGTAAATCAGGAAATGTCTTTCAAGAAAATAATCAAGGCTGAAAACTTCTTTCTTAAGCAGTTTGGTTTTTTAAACCTTTCGATTATGTATGATACAGAAGCAATAAGGATCTTTTCCCACTTATTTCTAGGCTGAGTATTCATGTTTCTGAAACTAATGTAATGGAAGGGTTTTTTCCCATTGCAATAGGAAGTAATGATTAAAGGAGGAGGACTGAAGCATGTCCCTTGTGCAGAGGATGAGGACTTCATTCAGGCATTGGATAAAATGATGCTGGAAAATCTCCAGGTAGAAATAGTTACTTTCTTAATTTGATGTACAATTAACTGTAGTTGGTTTTTCTTTAATCTAAATAAGTGATTAATGCTTGGCTTACCATAATGAAGGACATGGATCCTTTGTTTTCCTTTGTAATGTCCTTTTCTTTGCAGCTGATATGTTTGGGTAAGTGGCTGTTAGTAAAATAGCTGTTAATTGTATTGTTTGTCCAATGAATATACATCATGCTGCCATGTATTTCACTGAATGAATAATAACTGCAGCAGATATTATGCAACGCTTCTGACTTAATCCTAGGTTGTATTTTAATATGTTTAAAATGCAGATGCATTTAAATTTACGTAACCTTTCAATCCTCGTTTTTTTCAGTCACATCGGGTAAATATTTAAGTATTGAGTTTAGCAAGCCCTGTATAATGAATACATTAATAAGATGTACTAAAAAAAACTTCAGTGTAGGATGGCCATTTTTAAGTGTGTCTCACCAGGTCTCTAGATTTCCTTCCATAAGAGATTGTTATCCAAAATTCCTTCATACTCTGAAGTACACTGTCCCTGTTACTTTCTTCTTCACAAGCAAGGAAAACCAAAGGCTAATGTAATAAAGCCTAATAAATTTATTTATATATTACTTTGTTCTCCTGGAAGGTTAAACCCTTTCTCTCAGTCATGAGAATGTGAATGTTGCCAGCCTGACTGCCAGTGTCAGCATCTCAGCATTTATGGACTTTGCTTTTCTTTGATAGCAACGGAGTGGTGAATCTGTGAAAGTCCATCAGCTGGATGTTGCTATTCCTCTACATCTCAAAAGTCAACTCAAGAAGGGTCCCCCTCTGGGAGGTGGGGAAGGAGAGTCAGAGTCTGGAGACACCATGCCATTTGTCATGTTAACACGGAAAGGCAACAAACAGCAGGTAAGAGTTTACATAAGGTGCAGACTTTGTTTAAATAAATAAATATAATCCTTTCACTTTTTTTTGAAAGTCGCACTCTTAACTTTTGAAGTCACAGAATGGTTTTTTTTCTTCATGGTTTTTTTTTAATAGTATACAGACAAGTTTGATAAATAAAAAATATCATACGTAGTTTCTTGGAATTCTTGGTTTTTAGTAGAAATTATACAGAAAAATTCTATGGTCAGATTATACCATTACTAATTATGTTTGTTGATTACACCACTAGGAGATTGCTATGTCTGACCTGTATTTTAAATATAGTGGTGGAAGATGGTGAAGTGCCAGTCGACATTGAAAGGAGTAGAAATAAAGAAAGGAATATTCCAAAGTCTTCACGATTCTATGGGTTTTTCTGAAAACACCTTCAGGTCCAAATCAAGATACATGGCATTTTCTAAATTCCATTTCCTAAGTAACTACCACTTGGCTGAATTTGTTCAATTTGCAAAAAAAAAAAGTCATTAGCTCTTGAAGATATTTTTAGGGGACTATTCTGGAATGCACTGAGTCTCTTAGAGGAGCTTAAATGGAAATGGTGTTGATAAAACAAATAAACCCCTTGCTTCATGAGCCAGGCTGTTTGTGTTGGCCTTTTTCTCCAGTGTATGTTTCAGTTCCCCTAGCTCAGCAAATGCATCATATACAAATCAGTATCCAACACATTCCACATGCATTTGTCATCATGGTAGAAAGGTAGAAACCTTTTCATTTTGCTTGTATAATTTGATGATGGAAATTAATTACTCTGAGTTTAGATGGAAAGCAAAACCAAGGCATTGTTTCAGTCCGTGCATCCGGGCCCTTCAGGTGTTTTAATCAATGTCATTACTTGGCTTTTACTTCTGTTACCTGAATTGTGACACTAGTTTGATAGCTGAGGTGTATAAACCTGAAGTAGAGTCTTTCTCTTCCTTCATAAGAAAGGCACCTCAAAAATCCTTGTAAAAAGTGGTTATTCTGTTTTCCTGGAACTTGAATGTTGTCTGTGAAGTTCTACAGAAGAGTCATTGGTCTGAGGAGGGATTTAAGAGAACTCCTTTTGTGAAAAAATGGTCTTTAGCTTTTTCAGGGTAATTTATTAGGAGTATCTGTACCTACAAAGAATTTTGGGATCTTAATATTCTGTGTGAGGGGAAAATATTGCTGGCATGTGGCTTAAAAAGAAAGCAGAACTTGTTCAGGATTTTTCCCTGCTCCTCCCCCAATATTTGGTTTTGGGAGTAGGTTCTTCCTGCCAAAACTTGTCTCAATGTTTCTAGAAATGTAGAAAACAGTTGCTTTATAGACTACCTCAGCTCTTGAGTTAATGAAAGGCTTCTTTGTCCGTAGTTTTGTATTCAGAAAAAAATGTGTCTTAGCAGTCAGTTTTAATAGAAAAATAAGCAGGAAAGAAGAGGTGGAGTTGAAAAGAAAATAATTATTCTGTCTGACGGTACTTTATTTTGAAATCTGCTTGAGCAGAGTATGTGCAGAGTTTTAAGTGATGGATGCACAGTTCACTGATAAGTTAAAGCTGTAAAACTTTCAGCTTTTTAAAAAAGTCAAAAGAAGTTTGCAGCAACTTGGGAGACTGAGAATAACTTCATGTGCACAACTGAGGTCCAGTTGCCAAATACTCAGTTCACATTTCAGGATCCAGCCAGATTGATTGCAATGTTGAGAACCAGTTTCTTGAAGCAACACAAGAACAACTGACTGGTATTTGCCAGCTGCATACAACCTGAACTAATGGCCATTGCAGGCTGAGAGTGACAAGGACATCATATTTTATCCTCAAAACTTAGAAAACTGGTAGCAGTAGAACCCAGCATGGGTATTTCAAATTAGACTATGGCATCGTGATTTATTCATAAGCCAGGAGAGAGCAAGGGGAAATAATGTTGTCATTGTAAGGGATTAGAGCTGAGCTCTGTCTAATACCATTTGATTGTTTCTGAAACCATCCAAGAAGTTTTGTGCCAGGTACGTGTGAACTGAAGTGAGATTTAGACTGTAAAAAGAAAGTCACCTCATGTCAAAAAATTTGGTTAACACCCAAGACAAAAGATTTCCTTTTGTTTGAAAGATTTTTACCAAGGCTCCCTAAAAGAATGATCATGTTCATGGAACAATCAAGTGTGTCCTTAAATATTAAATTGTTTCACTCATTTATATCTTTTATCTCATGATGTTTTTATAAAGTCTGTAGTCTAGTCTTCTGAATAATCATTTTTTATCTTCCTTTAGTGTGCCATCTTCTAAGTGAAATCCTCTGTCCTGTCCCATCTCCAGATTTTACAAGAGGTCTCTGATACACCTCTTCACTGTGTGCAAATCGGAAGCGTTTCAGTTGCTCACTAATCATCACATCCTGTAGTAATTGTCATCAGTGACTTGATTTCAGGTGGCAGCTGATTGCTGTGAGATAGTGAGTCAGTGAGGTTTTGATAATTACCAGGCTGTTGTTTTTCTGTATCTGCCCCTCTCGTTTACACCCTTGTATAGTTCAGTTTTCTGTTTTCTACTTTAAACATCCTCTCTGAAAACACCAATCCCATTAAGTTCAGAAATCCATAGAAGAGAGGATATAAAGGACATATTAAAATGGATGAGGAGCTTAATGCTGAAGCCAAGGAATGATTTTTATCTTGAAATGCTGCTAATGGATTAGTTATCTGTGTAGTTCACGTAAAGCTCCTTTGTTGATATCTGGGAACAGCCTGCTCAGCAATAAGTAACTAAGGCTTCCTGTGCTCTTGGAATTTCAGCTTCCATTTTTATTCTTCCCTGCACAGCTTAGTAACAGGCTTGTATTTATATTCAATACAATAGGATATTACTCTCCCTCCCACCCTCAGGAAGTTATTTTCTCTGTTTTTTTTCATCTAAGTACTTCTTGTAGTTGGTAGAGTTCTAGGGATTGATGGTACCCAGGTTTTTCTCAGGCCTTTGCAGCAGTATGTCTTCACTGTTTCAAACACAGTTTATTTTCAAATGCTGCATCTGAGTCCTTGGAATCTTCTCATTGCTAGTGGGACACTACTGTGTGAGATACCCTGAGATTGCTCAGTAATTACTGCATTAAGTACTAACCACAGGCAATGAGGATTTTGGTTTTTACTCTAAACCTTCTCAGCAGAGGCTTCAATAATTTATCTCTGTCTCTGCAGCTTTTGACAGTGTAAGAGAAAAGAACACTTAGGAATTTGCTTCTATTTCAGTGGAAATAGATCTCCCATGACGAGAACAAACAGCAGGATTCAAAGTAGTTCGTGGAATATTGAGAATGATTATCCCTAAATGCATTGCCCTTCTTATGGCACAGAAATATTTCTTTCTAATGGATATGCAGTTGAAGGAGAGAGTCAAATTTTTATAAATATGTTCACCAAACTTTAGCATTAAGGGTTTTCTGAGAACTGCTGTTTCAGTTGCAGGTAAGATTAAGAATCATTTCTCAGTTTAGGAACAATTGTGTAAAACCCAAAATCTGTGGAATTAACAACTTGGATTTTCTGACTCTGGGGAAAAAGAAAACACAGTCCCTACCCCCCTCTGAAAATCTCATCTAGATTTCCACAGAGGAGGTACTTGTGTAGGAGTGCCAGGCTTACTTGATGTACCTTATGGCAGATCAAATAAGGTGTTGAATGAGGAAGGAAGAGATTAAATTTGACACCACAGTTGTCTCCAAACTAATCAGAAGCACTGGGGAGCCAGAATTATTTCGAAAAGTACTGGCCAAGGAATGTGGGGGGATATCTGAAATGCTTGGAATGTTTCATCACAATAGTAGTAGGAATTCTGCTTGGGGGGCTTCATCTCTTTGGCAGGAAGAGGGAGGGAGATGCATCTTTCTGAGCCAGCTGTGGTGCTTTTGTCTCAAGACCACTGTCATTCTCTGTGGGTGTGTTGGCTGGTATGAAGATAGGAAGTGAAGCTGTGCCTTCCTGGGGAAAGGCAGTCAGCTCTTCTCCTGTGGGTACCCTGTCTAATAGTTTATGACTCAGCCTTTTATGTCTTGTTTTCTGTGTCTTCAGGAGGTCTGAATGTCTTCCATTTTCTCCTGCTGCTTTATGTGAAGTAGAGCTCAAAAACAAACCAACAAACAACACACTTCGCAGTTGAGGCTTCTGTAGGAAGTATCATAATAACTACAATAACCATAACCTCTCTGTATTTTGGATGGGTTTGTGGTGTGTTTTTCCCTGCTGCGTATTTAGAAACTTCCTTTCATTTGCAGTTTAAGATCTTAAATGTACCGATGTCTTCCCAACTTGCGGCAAACCATTGGAACCAACAGCAAGCGGAGCAGGAGGAGAGGATGAGGATGAAAAAGCTCACTTTGGATATCAATGAACGGCAAGAACAGGAGGATTACCAGGGTAAGAAAATCAGCAAGGATTTAGTTTTCATTTTCAGGGCAACCTTCGTGGACCTGCAGAAAATATTGTTTAGGATGATTAGCAGCTGAAGTTGTGAATGTTGATTGGCAGCTCTTAGGAAAACCTGTGCTTTGGTTTCAGTCATTCCTTGTTTACTCTCTGGTCTTTGTACTTAAGTTTTTATAGCTCTTCCATGAAAGAGAGTTCTCAAGTGGATCTCAAATTTCAGGATTTTCTTTTATTTTGGGAAAGGGGAAGAACCAAGATTGTTTCTTTAAAAATAAGGTAACACAAAATTAATCTGATTTTTTCTGCAAGACGATTGAGTTGAATACAAGATGAATTAATTCTGTGCAACCTAAACTCTGCTTTGATGCTATTAGTAGGTATTTTACATATTAATAGTATTTAGACTCTTCATTGGTCTTGCTGAGACTTGCAAATACTGAGGTAACCTTCACCTGAGAAATACAAGCTGTCACCTCAGCTTCATATTGTAAAAGTTCTAAGAGTCCTCAAATCTGGAGCATCAGAATATATTAACAAAATGAAGGTTCCATATAAATTACATGATCTAATTTGTTTTTTGAAGACATGCAACTCAGGCATTTTGGAACCGGGGCAAATTGAAGCACACAGTTAATACAAGCAGATCATACAAGTCCTTGAACTGGTGCACTTGATACGTTTAGTTGTTAGGTCGTTTGTTTTGGGTTGGTTTTATTTCAGATTCAACTTCCCTTGACTTACTCAGAGAGTAACCAAAGCCAGACCGGTAAAACTAATGGTATTCAGCTCTTATGTTAGTGTTCCCACTGAATATCTGCAAAGTGCTTGCTCTGGTTTTTTGCAAAGATGTTGCAGTCTGGTGGCAATCACAGTATAAGTGGTTAATTAGCAGGAAATCTCGCTGAAGGTGTTTAGTGAAAGGTCATTGTTCATCAAGAAATGGGAAATAATTAAATTAAAGCAGCTCTGATTCTACCAACTGTGGAATCCAGCACTCCTTGCAGAACTTTGATAATACGAGAACTAAACTGTTAATTATAAAAAGGAGTATCTTCCAAAATGAGTGTCTATAGAGCTCTGAAATGGTAACATAATATATTCTTAGTGTTAAATATGGTCATTAGCTCAAAAACTGCTTTTCTGAGACATGCTGCTCCTATAAAGCCCACTTAGGGTAATGGAAGAGAAAGAACAGACTCCAGAGTGATACATTTAATTGCTTCCCTAAGACTTTTTTGTGGGTTTTTCCTCATGAGATACTTCCAATGTTTTTGCTGGTCAAGTCATTTGGGTTTTATGCCCTGTTGTAAGACTGTTGATATTTTTAAAGTGAATCTGTTTAATCAGGGATTTTATTGTGAGCAAGAGTGCTTCTTATCCAAAAAAGGAACACATTGTTTCATTTCTGTTGGACAAAATCAGACAACTGATATCAATTGATAACCAGTAATAGACAATTTTTTTTATAATTTTCTCATAGATTTTCTAGGTGTTAAAGCATAGGAGGAAAATCAACATAGAAGAAAAAGGGTTTTCCATAATTGACATCAGTTTTTAAAACAACTGTTGATTCATCTTATTAACCTGGGTAATATGCAGAGTAAAACCAAACTAAAAAGAACCTTTTAATCAGGTTAAATTAAACAGGCCAAATCACTTTCCTTTTTGAATTGCTTTTTATTTAGATTTTGAGCAGTTGATTGTTACTTTTGAAGAGTCAGCTTGTCTGTAACAAGTTGGTAGTTACCTACTGAGAGAAGGAGTTGGGTTTAAATTTCTGTTTCAAGCTTTGAAGTTACTGGGGAAGGAAGAAATCTCCATTTCTAGAAGAATGCCTCAGGGCTGTCCCAGAGTTTGCCATACACTTGTGTTTTTTCATCTGCACAGGGTAACTAATAGATGGAGATTCATCACTGCAATTAAAAGTGGTATCAGATAATGATTTAATGCTTCAGCAGAGTTTATTGTATTACAAACATCTTTTGATTTAAAGGATGTTTTTGATTCACTAAAACCAAAGAAGTTTGTTATCCAGTCTGGATAACACCTTGTGCTTCCCTGCCATCTCTGCCTTCTGTTCCTTACTCCAGTATTGACCTTCCCAGTTACCAAGTCCTACAAACCCTGATACTTCCTTTCACCTGCCATGTGGAGAACAAGAGACAGACATGCATGTACTTGCTCATTCATTGCTTCCAGCCCCTGGGTGCCAGTGTACCCTCATTTCCTCTGGTTTCCTTCCTGAGTCTCCTCATTGCCCCTGGAGATCTCTCCTGGCACACAGGATTGTTCAGGAGGAGCTGTTTCTTGATGTTTACAAACACGGACTGCCAGTGTATTCAGTGGCTTTCTCTGCCTCTGCCAGGTGTTGAAAGGGAGTGTACAGAGCTACTGAGTGTTGACACCAATGTTGTATATTAAATCAGTTATGGTTTCCCAGTTTCTCAAGAACTGGGTGGATGACTTACTGAGAGCTTCCCCTGCATTCCATAGTGAGAGATCCTCGCCAGTTCTGCCCTGTGCGAGTCATGGAGAGCAGTGGAAGTGTGTGTGTAGCAGATGATGGGTGTGTGTCTCCAGTGAGATTACCAGAGATTAGAGAACCAGACAGAGCAGACTTTCAAACATAATCTGTTTAACAGCTTATTCCACTTTTCCCCTTCATTCATCCCATCTGTCTATTTGCTGAGTAATGTAAGATCCTTGCACAGGTGGGCTGTCAGGAATACTTTCCATTAGATGCACTAACATATGGGCCAAGGTTATGTGCTGGTTCCTGTGATGTATTTGTAATTATATTGTCTCCTTGATAGCCATTAACTTAGCCTGGTAAAGAGACATTTTTTATCATTAAAAAAATGAAATGAAATTTTAGAAATTAAGTCTTACTAAGTCCCTGAATTCAATACTACTCTGGTTTAAAGTGCCCAAAAGTTGGGTGTCCAGGGCTAAACTGGGTAGTATAGGCTGCTCTGCACACACCACAGTCTTCCTGCTGATGACAAAGTGAGAAACTCCATCCATGGGACAGCTGGTGCAATGTAGGTCAGCTGAGTCACTTTCTTCAGGTGCCTGTCTTCCCTAGAAAAGGATCCAATTATGCCAAGCTTAGGCTTAAATACCTGACTGGAAATGCCTAATTTTAGGACAGGTTTCTTGCTGAGTCTTTAATTGGCAGCAGCATTGTCCAGTTGTTACTATTTCAGGCAGGTTTAATGTGGAGGCCCCTCGTGCTGCTGTGAGTCTGTGCCTGATCATTGATGGAGCAAGTGGTGGCTGATGTGTTTAGAAAGAAAAGGTCACAGGCCCTTTCTTAAGCACCTGTGATGAAAACCATTGCTGGCAGTTCCTTCTGTAGGAACACGTGGAAATGCAAGTTCATGTTGTGGGGTAGTTTGGGTTTGTCAAAGCTGTCGACACAATTTAGTAACTTTCTTTTAATTCTGTGTTGTGGAATTACTTGAGGAGTGTTAACTCTATAGCAAAGTGTAAGTAAGGTCTGTTTTATTGAATGTCAGTGAAATGTGCTTGTAAATTCCTCTGTAAAAAGATGCATAGAAAATGTGCTTAACTTCCTTCTGTCTGCAATTCCAGAAATGCTGCAATCTCTGGCACAGCGTCCGGCTCCAGCAAATACTAATCGGGAGCGGCGGCCTCGTTACCAGCATCCGAAGGGAGCACCTAATGCTGATCTAATCTTTAAAACCGGTGGGAGGTAGGACAGTCTTCCCTTAAATGTGGTAATTCTGGTTCTAGGCAAGTAATTACCTTCATAATTGCAACAGATAGTGATCTGTGTATTTCCAGTGGGTTGGTTGTTCGTTCCATTCTGAAGCATTCTGTTAAAAAACTGAGCAGTGTTTTGTGCTTCCAACACAGTGTCTGTGAATACTTCCCTGGCAGAGGTTTGGAAGCCAGAGGATTGGTTTTCAGTTGTCACATGGTTGGTAGAATCTGAGTCTGTTTTTGTAGGGGAAAAGATGCAATTCTGCTTTCTTGGGGAGAGGGTATTTTTGAGTATCTAGAGAAATTCCCATTATACTCTTGCTGTTTGGGGAATTTGACAGCTATTCCTCTGTATTTGATGCTCTGAATGGAAAGTAAATACAGTAAAGGTGATGAGGGAGGAAGAGAACTATCAATTTATGGTGTGCAAGAGCATACCAAAACCAGTATTAACATGAAAAGAGTCATTCCAAATTGCCTAATAGTTGTTTTGAGGCTTTAATATATCTGAGAGTGTCTTTTCTCACTCGGAGTAAGCTTGCAAATAAACCATTAAATTAACCCTGCAGCACAAATTTGAATAGACAGAGTTTCAGGTGAAACACAGACTTGCTTTCATGTTTCTCCTTTCTTTGCAAGTTCATTTTGGAGGTGGATAGATGGGAGCAGCAACTGTGAAGGACAGTTTACCTGCTAATGGTTCTGTCTCTGCAAACTGCAAATAAGTTAATGTGATGTGTCGATCCTGTGTTCTGGTAGCATTGCCAACTTCAGGGTACACATTTATAGTAATTTTATAATGTCCTGATAATCACTCTGATTGCAGTGACTCAGTGACTGCACTGAGACCCCACACAGATACTGCTTGTACAAAAAAAACCCCTTTTTTTGCCCAAGAGATTGCAATTTAAAAGAAACGCTTTTCAAAAAAATGAACTACATGCAACTCAATAAAATAAGCAGTGATTTCCATTTAGTTTTTTCATATTACTGGGCCTAATGCTGTCTTGGAAATACAAACTGTTCAGTTGCACTGAATTGCCACAACACTTGCAGGTGTTTCATGAGTAACTGTGCAATGTTCTGTTCTTTCAGTCATCCTTCCAAAAGGCCTTGAACCTGCATGAGGAACACACTGCAGTTATTCCTTAAGTTCAGCAACTAAACCAGTAGATGTGATATTTGCAGATTTCTTTTAACTGCAGTTCTTTAGAAAACGTTTCATTTTCAGATGTTCTGGGGAAAGTATAATTTAGGACTTCCCTGTGAAGTAGGTCAGACATTGTCCAGCAAACAGTCTGAGTGGTGTTTGCATGTTCAATAGCTGTGCCATGTGCTTCCAGTTCTGATACAGTTTTGTATTGTGTAATTTACTCTTTGTTCCTTGTAATTTATGAGCTCCTTGGAACAGACACCAGGACATTTGTTTTAGCAGGTATATTTTATCTCTTATGTGCTGCAGTGCTCTGCCTTGCAGTCATGCCTCGGATGAGCCATCTCAGCCTGCAGGAAGGGAAGGTTACTTTTCTTAACTCCAGCTGAAAGGTATTTAAGCAGAGATTTATTTACTGGAGGCTGTGGGTCCACCAGTGGCTTCCCACTGACATAGATGGTCACCTACACTTTAGGGTTTCTGATTTGTAGGACATACTGAAGATTGTCTCTGCCTGGTGCATTGCAGTCTGTGCCCAGACTACCCTTAGGTTTTAGTCGTTACCCTGTAGTTTCTGAGGACACCAGAGTATCTTGCTGATAGCAAATAGGAACTGAGCTGTTAATTTTAGTACCTGTTTGGAGCAGGTTTCCCATTCCTACCTGGCAGAGCCACTGTGTGTAATACAGATGTTACCCTTTCCATAAGTGTGCTGTGTTGTGTTGCTGCTTCTTTGTGTCTGAAGATGACTGATCTGTTATTGTCTTGCAATAATAACTCAAACTGATTGGAAATAGTAATTTGTTGCTTTCTTTAAGCATTGCAACTTTTTATTTTAAATTTCCTAAGATGAAGGATAATCTGAACAAGTAAAACTGGTTGATTCCACTGTAAAGTACAATCTGACAGGTTCTGGTAGCCAAGGTAGGCATGAGCCTTTCTTGCATTTCAGTTAGTGTTAAGAGTAGAGAAATCAATTAGTTGTTTTTACCTTTGCTTTTGTGTTGCTAAACATGTCCTAAGCACCATGTTTCAAACACCTTTTAGAAAGTTAAATCTGAATCTACCTGTTGGAACAGTTAATTTCAAACACCTTTTAGAAAGTTAAATCTGAATCTACCTGTTGGAACAGTTAATTTCAGAAATCAACGAAGGCAGCATTGGGTTCTCTCATGTTTTTGGCCTTGAACAGCAGGATCTCACTAAGCAATTAGCCCTACATATTTTAGAAAAAAAAAACAAAACAAGAAATCTTTTGCAGTGTTTACTTAGTTTGTCATCTATTCATGTCCTTTTTCTGTATTGGAGTGAATGCAGTGAGATTTACAGGCTTTGTCAGATTTCTTACAATTCGGTGTGTGCAAAAGGCTGGATCAAAAATTGGAGTTTATTGCTGTTTGTGTGGAATTGCCTGCTTGTATTGCCTCAGGTTTTGAGACCTGCTAATCCTGTAAGGTGGAGATTCTTTCTGGGGCTTGTGCATTTAAGGCTGACTCGCCTTAAAGATAATTTACTGTGACTCCATTAGAAGCTTAATTTGCTTCAACAGCAAAGGGAAGGCAAAAATTTTCTCTCCTGCCTCCAGTTCTGTAGCATTTGTGTGTTAAGAGAGGAATTTGGCTCTGAGGCTGTTAAACTGGTACCTTCAGGAGACACAAAATTTACTAAAGTAATTTCTTTTTTTGGTGATGGGATTTCATGAAAATAGACTTGCAGTTATGAAAAGCCTCTCATTTTAAAAAAATAGTGGTTTTCCTTTGTTTAAAGAGGCTTGAGATCCATTAAATGGCTTCATTTTAAAGTGAAATGAACATAACCACATTATATAAAATCTATTTACAAACATTGATTACCAAGAAGGAAAAGAGAATTACAGTGAGAAATTTGACTATAGAGAAGTAGACCTTACCAGTGAGTTTTATCTTGTTAAATCTCTCCTTATTAAAAGCATAACCTTAAGCTCACTGTTGCTTTGAAAGTGTAGTAGAGAGGGGTCTGCCTGTGTCCACAGTCCCTCTGGGGATGAAGGTGTAAGCTGGGAAGCTAAATGATACTCAAGTTAAGTGGTGATTTTAGGTCTCCTATTTGCATTTGACTCTTATTTCTCTTTAACCCATTTAATAAAGAAAAATGAAGCACAATGGTAATAACAGGATGCTGGGATTTTATTAGCTAAATATTCCCATCATAGGATATTGCATTAATGCTGAAAAATCCGAGTATGGATAATAAGGAAAAATGCGAATTTAACGTAATTTCCTGTTTCGGCTACTGGACAAACACACTTCATACATCCCTTGTCATGTAGCTGATGCACTGACCAAAACTATATAATGAAGCTTTGACTTCAGTTCTTACTGAGATGAGCATTTTAAGCACAGCTGAGAAATTCCAACACCCTGTTTTATGGAAAGAAGCAGAGTAGGGATGTGGGAGTGGGGCCTTGACTCCAAACCCGCAGCTTCTTCTGGTGGGCTGCCCTGGAACTGAAGGAAGAGGAATAAGAAAGGCCTCAGGTGTTTGCCTGGGTGAGATGGTGCTCCCTGGGCTCTGCAAATGTCAGTGTGAGTCTAACCCAGACAGCAGAGATGGAGGGAGACCTGATCACAGCTGTATTTGAGACAGAAAGGAAGGCAAAATTGCATTTATTAGCCATATTAATTTATAAAGAGTCTGTGTTTTTAAAAGTTCTTTTAAAAAAGTTCTTTCAATATAAGTAGCAACAGCAACCAAAGAAAAATCCCTGCAGTCTTGTGGCCCTCTGGAAACTAAATACCAATCCCTAAAACACCTTCCAGCTCCCAGCCCACTGTGCACACTGTGACTTTGACTTGTCTTTGTCAGAGCATTTTATTTTTGATGAACAGAGAAGATCATAAAATAATTTGCACAAATTAAGATTCTCTTACTTGGGTGAGTCCAGCTTTTGTGCGTTATTTGAATTTGTGATGTTCACAAGATGGAAATTTATAATTCAGATTTGTGAGGGAATTACATGGACACCTTCATATTTTCTATTTCATGTTCGTAGTTTTGGTTAATGTGATTAGGGGAGAGAGAACAAAGAGCATCAAAGCTGAGATTAGTCATGAAAAGCAAAGTAGTGAGAGGAGGTGTTTAGAGAAGGAAGTTTGTGAAGGAATTATGAAGAAATACAGTATTGCAGAAATGCAGAGAGTTTTGGGATTGGAGGACACGAGGGGCTTAGGGAGAAGTGTGAAATCTGACTTCAAAGGTCTCACATCTTAAGAAAAAGATGATTATTGTGATCTTGTGATGTCAGCAGCATGCAGAAGGGACTTGATTATCAATGTTCTCTTGGGCACTTCCCAGTTTAAAGTGCAATGTCTTGCTGACTTAGCTCTCTCAGCTTCATCTGTGTAATGGATTTGGGATTATTTCACAGCCTGCACTATGGTGTAATATTTCTGTGTGTTTTCACAGGTTCCAGTTTCTACTCCAGCCATGGCCAGGTTCAGGTGGTTCTGTGTGTACTACTCTACCACAGAGTATGTGGGCAGATTTCGTGCTCAGCAGTGGCATGAGAAGCTGACTGTGATTTTTATACAAATTAATAAGTGTGTCAGTAGCAGGAAGGGGAGTGGGAGGAGGAGAGATTGCAAAAAGTTGGTTCATTTTGCACATAGAGCTCAAGATGGTTTTAATTATTCAACTGTGTGCCGAGTTTGACCTTGCCCAGTACAGGTTTGGATCAAGTTTATTAGTTCAGACAGAAGTGTGAAATACCTGGTTTGGGAAAAACTCACTGCTAAGATTTTTGGCAGCAGCACCTTGCTGTAATCCCTGAAACACTGCTCTGCCACCAGCATGTCCTGGCAGCTGCTGCTTTGGGTGAGAAGCATTTGTACAAAATCAGATATGGACAGCCAGTCCCAGCCCTTTTCCTTCCCTCCCCATCAGCAGTAGAATGATTTTTTAAGGGGAAATGAAGAGGTAAAAGCAGTTCAGTGATGTTTGAACTGTCTTCTCTGTTGTAACATTCTGCAAGTGAGATCTCAAATCTACGAAAAACACCAAAATTAATGAAGGGTCCTTTCTATTGAAAACACGTAGCCAGTGTTTCTGATACCGAGTGTGCCACAAAGAATTGGAGTGTAACATTATGTGACACTAAAAGGTGCTTACAGCCAAACAACAGAGGCAATACTGCAGTGAGTTCTGGTGAGGCATCAGCTCAGGACTTCTGACAAAAACACACGGTGTGTTTAAATAAAACACACAGTACTGGATATCAAAGCAAAGCAGCACATGCAAATACAGGATTAATGTGAAAGCCTCATCTGGTACAGGAAATGCAGAAGATACTGTGTCCAGTTAAAATACCTGTACCATCTTTCTTGCAAGATTTCCAGTAAAAAACATGTTTAAATGAAATGGCGGTGCAGCAAATGCTGGAGGTTTATGTGCTGATGTAAAAAAAAACATGAAGTGTTGCATTTACGTGGTAAAAGATCTGTGTGTGTAGCCCTGAAGATCTCTTGTAATTGTAAATGTTGAAGTTTTACTTTGCTGTGTATTATTAATTTTAATTTGCAGTCAAGAAACAGATACAGTAACTGGCAGTTTTCTTAAGAGAGCTAAATGTGATTTCTTGTGTGTAGAGATGTGTTTCATGAATGAGGTATGATGAAAGATTTTAATACAATTGCCCACTCTGAAGAGGTTCTAACCAATTATTTGCCTGTGAAAATCCCTCTGTAACATTTCTGCAGTACTTCTGAGTGTTAAGAAACTTCACAGAAAGATGAAAACTATTTAAAGTAACTTGTTTTTCAGCAAATTCAAAGCTCAGCTTCAGTAGTTCAGCATCTCATCCGGGAGGATAAGGTGCAGATTATCCACCTTCTTTTGGCTGATGTGGCCTTTTGAAATGTTTGTGCAGAAAACAGAAATGCACAGCCTTATGTTACAGGGCAAAGGACTGTCAGAGTGACTGGCAGGTGCTCTCGGTGGCTGCTGACCCTCAGGGCTGTGCTGCTCTCCCTCTGAACTGTTTCCTCTCTCCGTTCTTCCCGCAGGAGACGTTGATCCAGCAGCCGGTGTCATTTCATTAGGTCCTGTATCTCTGGTGTTGTGGAGTCCTCCAGCGATTAAACGAGAGCAGTGGACACATCTCAGCATGTCAGTCTAGAGCGTTCAGAAAACCTGGGACAGGCTGGGGCCGTGGGGCAGAAAGAGCAGCCTCCCCTTTCCCCTCCCACCCCCCCAAAAAAAGCTTTTTGTTATGGGAACCACGTCGAAGGTTAATCTCCTGGGAGCAGAAGTCAGTGAACGAGGTGGTGACCTTGGCCAGCTCGGTGAAAGCAGAGACCAGCCAGAAGTTCAGACGGATGACACTGGAAGGGGAAAGGTCTTTGGCAGCTCCGTGTGCAGGAAAACAAAGCTCTGAACTCACCACCAGTTACGTTATCTCTGAATGGAGCACTTGGTGTTGGAAGAATGTTCTTTGGGGGCTGCAGATCTGCAGTAGGAACACGTAGAGCAAATGGCAGAATCCAAAAGGAATCCCTGACAAGTAGGATGACTTATCAAACACTCCTCAGTGAGGACGTTCTCCGTTACGGAAGAGCCTTTTGCTGCCAGATGCACGAGAAAGGGGGTGGGGAGGGGTGAAAAACTGAAGAGCCAAGGAGGTAAAATGTCTGTTAAGGTTTAAAATAGAAAGTGAAGTTGACAAACACGAAGTGTTGACTCGTACTGCTTGGAACAGCCTGACACCAGCCTAAGGACAGGGATATAGTTGAGCCCATTGTATGTATCATTGAAAACCAAAACGTGCCAGTCAGCATAACAGGAGGATGTCAAGGAGTGGATCCAAATACCTTGTTGATCTTCATGGGTTGATAAGCCTCTGTGTCTATTGAAACAAACAAAAAAAGTTTAAAAAAAAAAAAAAAAGATTTAAGTCTGGAAACAAGTAGAATTTTTATTTTTTTTCTAAGTAGAAATGAGGTTTCTTGGTCTGTTTCTGACAATCTGTTATTTATTAGCATAGGGTTTTGTTTGCTTTCAGGTAGAGGTAGTTCATTGAGTTAAGGAGCTCATCTGTATGTTACTACTAATTCTTTTTTCTAGCTCTTTTAAAATCCTTTTTACCACTGGTTTTGGTTTCTGCATGTAGGAAGAGAGACTTGTAAAATTGTAACATTTCATACAGAAATGCCGCCCGATCTTCACCAGCTTCAGAAATCTGACCTTTGCCAATGCTGCAATAAAGTGTTGTAATTTAGAGTTGTGTCTGTGTCATGACATTCACTTTGTTCTTTGGAAACTGTTTTGGAGGGTTTGGGGTTTGTCGTGGGCTCCAGTTGGGGTGGGAATTTCAGGTCTTTGATACAAATCTTATGTGATTCTTTTCGTGTCATTTTCTTCCACATGAAAATCATGGGTATGTTTATTAATCACATTTGTAACTGAGCTCCTCCAGGAATGTCTCCTACACCATATCCACTGGTCAAATCCAATTTCTACTTCCCTGCTGAACAATGCCTACCAATTCCTAATAGCAAATTAAGCATCTAATTGTGGTTCAGACTAAAGTAACTTCCTTTTCTCAATGTGCTGCTTAGTTTAAAAAGCATTTAATTTATCCAGATTGAAGAACTGCATAAAAATAAAACATTACCCCTGTTCTGTATCTGTCAGTCCAATACCTTGGATGGTATTGGGATCAATGGAAATGTCTTTATAACGTTATTTGCTAAAAATAATTTGTGGTCAGTTGGGGATTTCCTTGACTTCAGACTGAAATCAAAAAACAATCCAGTGAAACCTTCTGAAGTTTAATTTTGAAGTTAATTATTCTAATGTTGTGCTGAATAAAAACTTCAGAGATCATTGTGAGTGAACTGACCAGGTTTGAATGTATGGGGCCAACCTTTTTATCAGGGCCTGTTGCAATAGAACAAGGAGTGATGATTTAAACTAAAAGAGGGTCAATTTATATTTGACACAAGGAAGAAATTTTTTACAATGAGGGTGGTGAAACACTGTCATAGGTTTCCCAGAGAGCTGATGGATGCTCCATCCCTGGAAACATTCAAGGTTTCAATGATCTGGTTGAAGATGTTCTGGCTCATTGCAGAAGAGTTAAACTGGGTGAGCTTTAGAGGTCCCTTCCAACCCAAACCATTTTATGATATACAGGAAAAAAAAAGTAGAATTGCATCCTATTTCTCCTTTGCCTTCCTGTTTGCTGGCCCCACACCCTTGTGGTGGGGCTGGATGCTGCCCTGCTGCTCACCACCTGATCCACGTGCAGGTTGTTGCTGCAGGGGTTGCATGGTGCCCTCTCATGTCATTAGAATCCTTAGTCTTCCTTTAAAATGATGGGGTTTGATACAGGAGTAGGGGAATAACCTATACTTTGGTCATTGTCACCTATGAATGCTGCTGCAGGATGTGTATTTTAATTAACAAAATCATGTTTAATGTCATTGTTTCTCTTTCCCTACAGTGCAGTGACCCACAGGTGCACCAGGTCACTGGGGAAATTATCCTGAGTTCAGCCTGTGGCACCATTTGGTGGGGCAGAGGACATTCCTTAGGGGGCATTTCTCCTGGGATGCTGGTGGAAGATGCTTTTGCCAAGGGCATGTCTGCAGCAGTGTTCCTGAGCAGGCATGGAAGGAGTTAAGTCTGGGAAAACACGCACAGATGAAGGAGAAATTATGTCCCTGATTTTGTAAAAGATCCCTGTTATCTTATCGTTCTGTGGAAGGAATTTGGACTGAAGTCAGGCCCTGGAGTTGTGTGTTCACTGATGGGAGGCTTACGGAGCTGCCTGGCTGACACACAAAGTGCTGCAGGTTTGTGCTCAGCAGTTTTTGTGCCTCAGTTTTTGATGGTCATTTCCCACATCTCAAGCCCCTAAAGCTCCAGGCAGGGACTGGGAATCAAGTCCCTCCCATTGTAGGAGACAACTTTGTGAGCATCTGAGGAGCCTGAACATGTGTAAGTCCATGGGAACCTGACAAGATGCCCGAGGGCATCCCAGAGGCTGGAGCAGCTCTGCTGTGAGGAACGCCTTGAGAGCTGGAATGGTTCAGCTTGGAGAAGGATTCAGGGAGACCTTAGAGCCGCCTTTCAACATTTAGGGGGGCTTAATGATGGAGAGAGACTTGTTAGGGTCTGTAGTGACAGCACAAGGGGCAGTGGTTTGAAACTGGGACAGAGTAGGTTTAGCTTGGATATAGGGAAGAAATTCTCTGTGAGGGTGGTGAGGCCCTGGCACAGGATGCCCAGAGAAGTTGTGGATGTCCCATCCCTGGAAGTGTTCAAGGCCAAGTTGGATGGGGCACTGAGCAACCTGATCTAGTGGAAGGTGTCCCTGTTTATGGTGGGGGAGGCGGAATGAGATGATCTTTAAGGTCCCTTCCAACCCAAACCATTCCATGGTTTATGGCACATCATTTGGAAGCCTGTTGGAGCTGAGGTGCTGTGTTAGCCCTTGCTGTGGGATGGAGCCAAGGCCGCTGGGAAGCTCTGAAATTGGAAATTGATCCAGGAATGTCAGTACTTGCAGCAACATCTGGTGCTGTTGGGTGTCTTTCTCCGCCCGCAGTGATGTGATGTGACAAAAAAAGAAAAGGTAGACTGTTTTTATTATTTTTTCTCATGAATTGATGAATTTTCAGACTTGCTATAATTTCAACTTCCCGGACCTTCAGCAGAAGAATTCCACTATGGTGCTGTTTGTGTTACGTAGATAAAAATCCTGTATACAAGCACATGGACGCACACTCACCACAGCGTACACATAATGCAGACTGATGTATATTAAGGCTTAGAAAAGCACCTCTGTACTGTGGGCTCTGCCTCGTTTCCTCAAGTTCTCAGCCTTTTTCCACTTGCCCATTCGGGCAGGGCAGTAATTGTGTGCTTGGCAGGGCAGCAGGATGGGAGCTGCGAGGAGCTGCCGGCTCCGGCACTTCGCTGACACAGCCGTCTCTGCTTTACACGGAATGTGTTTGACTGAAGTGAATGTGGTAAAGGAGAAGTGCTGAGTTGGGAAGCAGCCCAGGATGGGTCTGTGGGCTGGCAGCACAGCTTTCCCAGCCTGGACAGCTGATCCACATTGGCACCACAGCCAAGGACAGGCAAGAACAGCCTGTGCGACTCCGACCCAAAAAACCTCTGGCACAGCTGGGAGTGGTGGCTCGGTGGGAGCACAGCGGGGTGGGAGGTGTGAGTGAAGGTGGATAGATGAAAAAGGACGTAAACAAACTCAGTCATTACTGTTGTCCCCAAAAAGTGGTGCTGTAGGAGAAGGACTGCATGTCCTTGCCAGGAGAACGAATGTTTTCAAAAAGAAATTCATCAATGAGGTTTCCGTGAGCCTCCTGTTGCCCCCTGGTAAATACATCAGTCTTTTCTTTCTTTCTTTCCCCTCTTTGAGCTTCCTCACTAATTTGTTCCACACTGAGGTTTTCCTCAGATATTCTGCCCTGCTGAAGATGCTTCTCTGCGATGACACTTTGCTGTCTCTTCTCAGAACTCCTCTATAAATAGGGTTTTTTCCAACCACTCCTAAGGAAATCCCAGTGTACTGGGAGTAGGAAACTATTTGAGCAAGAATCAAACAAATGAGCAAATGTCAAAATATTTACTTGTATTGTTTGAACTATAAACTTTGCTTTTAAGTTATTATTTTTGGGTTATGATTGTGCCACTAAAACTTGGTGTTTATAATCCTTGTTAGAAGAACAAACAGCGTTCTGTAGAAGAGCCTCTCTCCCTCCTTCCTTCCTTCCTTCCTTCCATTACCTGGATCCAAGCTGTCAGGCAAATACAAAAAGTGGTTGAGGCACTTTAAAAGAGGAAGGCATTTAGATATTGCTGATGTTTACTTGTTTTCTGACATTTACCTGCAGGAAAAAAGTTCTTGTCCTGCGAGGGATAAAGGGGAGTGATGTTTCTTGCTGGGAACAAGTCACAGTTGACAGACCAACAGCTTGAAAACTTTGTTGTATTTACCAATTAATTGTTTTGGGGGTGTTTTTTGCAATTGTTTGGTGGTACCCCCATCGCAGTCTCTAAATGTGTTTTGCAGCCCTGATGCTCCCAAGTGGGCCCTGGAGGTGATCCTGGATGCTGGTGATGCTCCTCTCACTCCAGCTCTGGAGAAAGCCAGGGGTGCCTGTATTTTGGGTCCCATGGTTGCAGAAGGTATCTGACTGCACGCTCTGCTCCATCCCTTTGATGTCAGGTGCCCAAGGAGCCTGCCTAGGACTGTGGTTTCCCACTTACAGCCACCAGATACTCCCTGAAAAGCCTCTTCTCTGGTTAACTTGGTTGTATCAAACCACATATCCTAATTCTAGAGGTAGACATTAATTTATTTCTTTAAGGTCTCTTCCAACCCAAGCCTTTCTGCTGTCCTGAACCCTTCACTCTTGGGCAGCTCCTGGTTGGAAACAGCACTGCCATGGAAGAGCAGTGACTGAGTGACTGTGACCACCCCTCCTGAGTCCTCCTTGCTGTGCCAGTATTCAATTTTTAAAATTATCTATGCTATATATATTACAAATATACACACACATCTCTTGTATATTTGTTCATGGTGAGCTAAAGATCAGAAGTTCTCTCCTGGGAAGCAAGATTTGAACATGCCAGGAAGGCTTTCATAACCCACCTGAAGGGAGGTTTGGTCTCCACTGTATTAATCCAGTAAGTGGTTATTAAATTGCTACAAGTTGATGGAAGTTGTATCCCTGGAGCAATGGAAATGAAGATAAAAAGGTAGTGAGAGGGATCTCAGAGGCAGCTTTGGATTTATTATCTCTGCCCTGAGGAGATTTTCATGTGGAGGGGGGGGTTGCAGCTTCCTCCTTGGGCTCAGGGCAGGAAGAGCCTTTTCCTGGGAGGAAGACGTGGCTTCAGCCCACTTCTCTCCAGGAACTGAGCTGAGCTCTTCCGGGCAGACACCAGTTCCTCATCCCTCATGTGGCAAACTTTCTCTTCCAGTGGAGCAGCAGGACTTACACAGTCTAACTCTCCCTTCCCTACTGTAGTGCCCGAGAGGTGTAATTGTCTGTGGTTTGTTATTCAGGTTGGTCTCAAATCCCACGCCCATGAAACCAGGAGTTTATTACAGGCTGTGAATCTCACCTGACATAAAATCAGAACAGCTTTAGGATTCAGAGAAAGCCTCGCTGGTGCCTGCAGGGTGACACTGCAGAGGAAAGTCTCTGCACGGAGCCAAGGGGTTTATTGTAGGATGCACCAGGAATGGCTGTGCTGGGCACACAGTGCCCATTTCCTGGGCTGGAGTGCACTGGAAAACTCATGCCATAAATAAAAATTAAACCTAATCAGGCAAACAAAAATCCATTTAGGAGACAGGAAATGTTCCACGGTAATGAAGTTTGTGTCGTGAAGCCTGAGGGCCCTGTTGCTCCTCTACCCTTGTGCAGGGTTGGATATTGGAAATAGAAATGTGCTGACAACTGTTTCTTAATAGACGTTTAAATATGAAGACATAATCTCCCTCCTGCCACAGCAGCTTGCAGGAATACTCTTTTCCTTCTGGTATCATTCCACCCTCTGAGCATCAGTGCAATGGGTGGCTTGTCTTGGTTAATCAGAGTATGAATAACTCCTGGCACACGTGAGTCTGAGCTTCCAGGCTGCTGGATTTTCTCCTGGGCTGGCAAGGTGATGCTCCCAAAGTGGTAGGTGTGGTGCTGGGAGAGGAAGGGTGATTCAGGATTAGTGCATCAGCCTGGAAACCCGAAGGCCAAGCTCATCTCTGCTCTTTTTGCTTGGTTTAACACCATTGCCTTTATTTCCCAGATGGAACACGCAGCCCTTGCCCTTCCTTGCGGGAATGGATAAGCAAGCAGAGAACAGATAAAAATATGACACAGTTTTCTGATGCTGACAATAACAGAAACTCAGAGAGTTGAGAGCTTCCTTTGAAATGATGGGAAAAAACACATCATGAGCGTTTGATGGTGAAGTTGACCTCGCCAGCCCTGTGAGGAAATGAGCAATCCCGTTATAACAGAGACCTCCGAGGCTGAATCAGAGAGGGAAGTGACTTGCACGGGAAGCCTCTGTCAGCATTTAGAGGGGGATGCTGTGATGGAGCACGAGCGTGGCTGTGCCCAGCAAGGGCTGGGGGCTTTGAGCAACTCTGTGCTGGATCTCCAGGCTCAGGGAGGAGGCTGTGCCCTGTCCCACAGCTGCACTGAGCTCCCTCCTGGGCTGAACAAGCCATGGCTTGACATAGAACCTGCCCTGAGGTCGTGTGGGGCTTTGGCAGGGAGCGTGGCCACACTGGGAGGTGGGTGTGCTTACTGGGAGAGCTGAGACATGGTTCTGTGCAGCCCCTCACAAAGAGAAGGGTGCTGCTCATCAGCAACCACCAAGCTGCTCTTCCCCCCAGGTCTGCCTGGTCTCTGGGTGAAACATCCCTTGCCCGCCCCAGCTCTGTGTCCTTAGCCTGTCGGTCAGAGGCTTTTCCAGTAACTCCTGTGATCTTCTGTTTGCAAACCGGGAAAGGGAGAGGAAGGATGTCCTGGCTCCTCTGCTACAGCAGCACCCTGGGAAGGTGGAGACACTTCTCAATGTGATGAAAGGCACTGGTTAGCAATGCTGCCCAACCCCACGAGCTCCAGGTGCCTCAGAGCTCCACACGGGGCTGACAGTGAGCAAATCAGAATTCCACCATAGACAAGGTGAGACAACCATTTCCTTCTGCCCAGTGCAATGTCCCACTGCTCAGGTGACTGCTGGGGCACGTGGCAGGGGCTGAGCTGGTGGGAAGGGCAGCCAAGGTGACACTACTGCGGGATTGGTGGGGATACTGCACTGGGTGAGCAATCCCAAGGCATCCCAAGCCAAAATCTATGACAGACCTCAGGCAGCAGCTCAACAGAATCCTTGGGCTGGCTGGAGCACAGGCTTTGGGAGTTGGAGCTGCTCCCTGACTTGGTCAAGCAAAAGATTTTATGTATTTATTGTCTTTTAAATTTAAATGTTCAGAAGGTGGTGTTTTATAAATGGGGGGGAGGGGTAGAGGGAAGAACCAAACCCAAAACACTTGGTCTTTGTTTGCCCCTCAGGTGAGGGCACTGCAGCAGCTGCATCTCTTTATGAAGCAGAGACACCCACCTGAGAAGAAAATAATGGTCCTGGGTAAGAGTGTCTCAGCAGCTTTGGGAACCACTCAGAATTAGTTTGTCATTCCTGGGGCTCTGTGAAACATTCATTAAAGCTCAGGGGCAGGTGCAAAGATCCATGAACAAAGGAGAAATTGAAGCTGAGTTGCTCTCTCCAGCCTGCCAGCTGGTTTATCTACTGATCCTCCTGCCTGCTCAGTTTAATCCTGAAGTTACTGGAGCCTCTCCTGGTTTTCTTTTTTTTTAGCCAGCTGCAAGTAGCAGCAGGTAATTTTGGCCCAGTGGAAAAATACTATTAACAAAAATAATCTTTCCTTTGCAGTTCCCTTGAGGTAAGAACACATCTGACCATTTGGTGATGTAGTCAGTGATGCACCGATGGCTTTTCAGCGAAGGCATTTCCTCATCTGGGAGGAGTCACCTCGAATGGGAAGAGAAACCCCGTTCTGAGGGGAAGAAAAAAAGACCAAACAAAACCAAAACACACAAGAGAAGGGTGTGTTCCCTTGGAAGGGCTTGGCTCCATCCAGTCTAAGGACCCTCCTTACCTCAGAGGAAAAGGTATTTATAGTCTGGGAGTCAACGTGGGGCTGGACTCATCTGCCTTTGCCTCTACGTGATGCAGGGATTATCTGAAAGCAAGAGCCAGTGCAGGTGAAGAGAGGTGAGCAGAGTCCCTTGGGAGGCAGTCCTGAAGGGCAAAGGATTCCAGGAAGGTTGGATGTGCTTTAAGAAGGAAATCTTAAAAGTGCAGGAGCAGCCATCCCTACATGGCAAAAGATGTGCCATCAGGGAAGTTGAGCAGACTGGCTGAACAGGGAGGTTTGGCTGGAACTCAGGGTATAAAAAGGAGAGTGAGAAGGGGCAGGTAACTCAGGAGGAACAGAAGAATGGGGTGAGGTTATGCAGAGCTGAAACTTAACTGGAACTTATTCTGGTTACTGCTCTAAAAGCCAAAAATGAAAAGTTTCTATAAATACATCAGCAACAACAGGAGGGCTGAGGAGAATCTCCGTCCTCTGTGGGATGCAGGAGGGAACATAGTGACAAAGGATGATGAAAAGGCTGAGGTACTTAATGCCCTCCTTGCCTCAGTCTGTAACAGCAGGATCAGTTGTTCTCTGGGTGCCTCCTGAGCTGGAATACAGGGATGGGGAACAGAATGAAGCCCCCATAATCCAAGGGGAACTGGTCCATGAGCTGGTACACACACAAGTCCATGGGGCTGATGGGATCCACCCAAGGTTGCTGTGGGAGCTGGTGGAAGTGCTCACTGAGTCACTTCCCAGTACCAGCAGTCATGGCTCAGCAGGGAGGTCCCAGTTGGCAAATGTGATTCCCAGCTCCAGGAAGGGCTGGAAGGAGGATCCATGGAACTACAGGCCTGTCAGCCTGACCTCAGGTTGGTCATGGATCATCCTGACTGCCAACACAAAGCACATGCAGGACAACCAGGGGATCAGGTCCAGCCAGCAGGGTTTGGGAAAGGCAGGTCCTGCCTGACCAACCTGATCTCCTGCTACAAACCAGTTGACACTTCAGTGGATGAGGGAAAGGCTGTGGATGTGTCTACCTGGGCTTCAGCAAAGCCTTTGATACTGTCTCCCACGGTATTCTGGATGTCAGCCCACATCTTGGCTGGGTTAAGGGCTGTCTGGATAGCAGGGAATGGCGGAGTATGGTGCCACATCCCACTGCTGTCTGGTCCTCTGTGGTGGCCCCCAGGGATCAGTGTTGGGGCCAGTCCTGTTCCATATCCTTACCGATGATCTGGACAAGGGGATCAAGTGGTCCCTCACTGAGTTTGCAGATGGCACTAAGGGGGGCAGGAGTGTTGATCTGCTGGAGGGAGGAAGGCTTTGCAGGGGCATCGGGATGGGCTGGATCCATAAGGACACTCCTCGCCCTAGGCTGAGCAGTCACACAACACTTTGAGCTTGTTCAGGACTGAAAACTTGCCAGGCTAAAACTACCACCTCCCTTCAGCCTCCTGCCTTCCCTGATCCCTTTGTGGATAACATGCTCTGAAGCTGTTTATTTTTATGGGAGAACCCAAATTCTGTGTGTGTGTGTATAAAACAAGCTCAGGAGTCAGAACATCAAAAGCTTCTTCCCAAAGCTGCAGCCACTTGAAAGGCTGAGTGAGGCTTTACCCTCAGCACGGGTGAGGCTCTGGAGCCTGGTTTAAGTTTCATTATAGACTGAGACAAGTTAAATTCTCTCTCTCGGGCTCCAAGTTGGAGCTGGACACAATTACAAGAGGCCACCTGCCCTGACCTGGTTGAGACATGTACCTGAGCCTTGAGGCAGCCTTGGAAAGCTCAGAGACAGACAGACTGCTACACCTGCTGCTGCTTTTTGGATACCACCACCATCCACCCTCAGGGATACAAAAGTAGCTCAATCGATTTTTCTTTCCTAGAGTGATTTCTATTCTCTCTCTTGTGATACATATTTGGACAAGGGTTCAACAAGACCTGTACACTTATAAAGAAATCCTTCCTCAAAGACAAAGGCAGCAAACACAGAGGCACCTGCTCGGAAGGGAGGGGTAGGAATATTCTGTAATGGGGAACTTGGACCTGTGCAACCAGAAAAGACTTCAACACTCAGCAGGGTCACACTCAATTATAGTAACAGCCTCAGAAACAAAGATGTGTTGCTCTTCTTTCACATATACAACATTCCTCTTGGAAAAGCCATTTTAACAATGCAAACACTGTAAGAGAGAGGCTTTTGTCTAATTCAAACACTGTTCAGGATGAACTTCATTCCTGCAAGGACCCTGGTCACAGCTCCTGCCTCCCAGCAGTGAGAATACACATCTCTTGTCAGACATAATCCTTTTTGGGGGGGTTTTGTCCCCCCCTCCTTCACCTGGTGTGACAGGGTTGAGCTCTGGCTCACACACATATCCACAATTGCAAAACAAAAGGTTATTAAATCCATATTAGCAATTAAGAAGAGTCACCTCCCTCCTCCAAGGAGGATTCATTCTACTGAGTGACAAAGAACAAAATGCCACCTCCCATCAGCCATCACTTCATTGGGTTTATCCCAGTTTAATGGATGATTTCTCAGATTTGTGCAAGACAGTCACCTCTAACACAAAGGGAAAGAAGTAAAATCACAGCAACATATACACACAAAACAAGATACACAAAATAGAGCTAAACTTATATACAGGTTATTAGCAGCTGGACTTAACTTCATTTAGTACATGGCTTTACTTACTACAGTTTTAGGCACAGAGAAGAATTTATCAGTAGGATATTTGCTATAATGAAGGGCCACAATGAATACCTCGTTCCAAGTCCTCTCTGGGCAGAAACTGCTTTACCTAACGAAGATCTAACTCTCACTTCCCACCAGTTGAGGACACAGCCCTGCACAAAGGATGAAAGAACATGATCCAGCTAATTCAGCATACAGCAGCTTTACAATTTAGATATTAAACATCTAATTTGGTTTTTTTAAATAGGGTTACATTACAGAGTTATTGAATTGGACTGAATTTCAATGAAGTAGTGTCAGGGGATTTTTCCCCCTCCACTTGCTTAGCACAGACTCTCAGCTGTAAACAACTCAAAGAAGAGCTGGCAAGGAATGATTAGATGTGAAGATTGCTTCGTATGCACTTCACATTCATAATGAAGAATTTGCTTTACCAGGATTTAAAAGCACAAAGGTCATGAAACATTTAAATTTACTTAGCAGGTTGTGTTAATAAATTATGATGCATCATCCACATGTAGGACTCCATTCCAGTCTGCATTGAAGCACGTGCTTGGATGTATTTTATGTTCTCCCTTGTCTTTCTGATTTAGGACTACAGGCTCAGAGCCCAGCAGAACAAGCATGTGCTGTGCTTGCAGCATACAAGCAGCCTTTTTTGTTCCAGCAGCACGTCTCACGTGTGCTTATGCATGCCTAAGTGCTCTGCCAACCCAGGAATGGCCACATATTTTAATTACTGATTGCTTATGTATAGTAAGCCTGTCACAATGAGGAACACAATCACTTCCCCAGTGAAAAGGCTGAAAAGAATAACTGCATAACAGAACCAGCCAGATACCGTAACAACACAATTAAACATTTAAGCAGCGAGCTGATAACTTAAAAAAAATAATAATACCAAAAAACTTAACTTATGAGGCAGGTTGAGAATGACACAAAGGATTTTCCTTCACGCCAGCTTCATTTACAAGTACAGCTCAGCAAGTTTGAAATACTTTATCACAAGAAGTACAAACTTGTTTATCACAGTTATGTCAGAGCTCCTCGCCAAAGGGTGTGTCAGTTTCTGCCATAGCCACTCCCCTCCTCTTCTCCAAGGTTTATTGCTCAGCTCCTTGAGAAAAGGAGTGGGTTGCTTGGGGCTTTAGAAAGTGCAGAGAATAAGTCAGTTTTTCCCTTTAGAAAACAACAAAACACTGGGAATAACAACAACAAAAAAATGAGAGGGTTTGGAGTTTGGCATTTGATTTGGAGTGGCTATTGGTGATGTTTTCAGGTGTACAAAAAGGGAAGGAGTTTTAATATGGAAAAGCAGCTTTCCATATTTAAAAAAAAAAAAAAAAATTAAAAAAAATCATACCAACACACAAATATATCTTGGGACCACCTTTTAAAAGCATGCCTGTTGAACAAAGTACCACCAAGTTGGACCATTCAGGAATGACATGCTCTTACAAACAGCTCTCCTGTAACTCCACTCAGCCTGCAAGAATTTTGGCTGTAACTTGCTATGCATTGGCAGGGCAGAATCAAATAAGGCTGTGAACAGAAGATTATGAGGGCTGTCAAACTACAGGAAGATCAAATGACAGTTCTGGAAGTAACAGAACTTACAATTACTCAGTGTAGTACAGCTACTGCTCAAAAAGTAACAGTTCCAACGTAAGAGACAAGACTTTGACATCGGGGTCTCGCATTTGGTACTAAGTTAACTTGTTCCTATGGCTTCTCTGCTGTGAGACTGTCCCTGGTGCAGAACAGTTGGGGTCACAGATTGTCAGGAGACTCTTTGGCTGTCAGTGTGAGAACCGGTGCACGGTGCATATCCTTGAGGCTTTCCTGGTGCCTTTCACTGGACACTTGGGTTGCTCGAGCGTGACCAAGAAGCAGGTGGCTGGGAAGAAAAGCAAGACTTCAGGTGCAGCAGCAGAATGATGCAGTCACCCATTCAAAGCTTGGGCTGCTCTGTCCAGGAGAAGGTCAAAGCAGAAGCCACCCTGTGCACAGCCTTGAGTCAAGTGCGTGCAGGGTGAGGGAACAGAAAACTCCACCACTGGGAGGGAGCGAAGCCAAGCCAGATAACACAGACAACAAAAGGTCATGGAAGGGCGTCACACTGGTCAGACATTTCAGCTCTGACATTATCTCAAGCTCCCACAGATGACAGACACGTGTGGGCAAGACAAACGGAGCTCTTGGTTTTGGCTTCAGAAAGAGCAGAAGGAAGAGTTGCCGCTCAGTTCGCTATGTACAACAATACTGCACTGTACACTTCATTAACGAGACGCTGCCTGAGACAGTCCAGCAATAATTAAATAAAATTCCTCTTAGTCACAAGGAGCCACAGCTCTCTGTAGGAAGGAGAGCCAAACCCCGCTGCTGTACACGACCCTACGTGGTGCCAGTTCTGGGATAAACACGAGCGGTCATTCCACAGTGTCTGGTACCTCACCAGCTTGCCTGAAACAGGGAACTTCCCTTTTGTTGTTCCAATCCCTTTGGTCCCAATTCTGTTGGGACTATTCCAGCACAAACCCATGCCATGGCCTTCCCCCCCCACTGCCACAACATTCCCACCAAAGCTACGCAGTCTCTTTCAGTAGTCCCAGTTTCCGGAGTGCCTCTCTCCGAGCTTCTTCCGTTGAGCCGCGGCCGGAAAACTTCACCGTTATCCCTTGGGATCGAAAGCCTGAAGGTCTGGGCAGTGATCCTGATCTCCTCCTCATGTCCAGGCTTACAGCAGGTGGTTTATAATCGCTACAGCTTTTTTCTGCGTTCTGCTGGGTGCTGCTGACCTTGTGAGTGGCGAGGGCGACCTCTGGTTTGATTGTTACCGTTTTGCCCATGGGAAGGAAAGGGCTGGGCTCGCTTTTTAAAATCTCATGGATGTTCTGATATCCATTGGTAACAGCATCTGCCTGTTTGGGCTGCGCATCAACCTGCTGAGCGCTTGGGGCATGGTCCGCTTGGTCCTGAGCTGGCTTTCCCTTAACCAGGCCAAGTTTTGTCAGGGCCTCGTATCGTGTTTGCTCAGAGGAGAGATCCCGCAAGGAGGAACTTCTGTTGCGTGACAAGAAATCGTTTCTGTGCAGCTTCTCCTCCAGCTCAGCTGCCAGCAAAGCCCCTCCGTTGATGTTGGCCAACACCTGAGCTCGCCGCTCCTGGACGTTCACCGCCGCTTTGGAGATGGTCTCGCTGAACTCTTTGCCACTGACATTTGTGATGTTGATGTTGCTTGGGAACCGGTGCGGTTTGGGTGCGGGTGCAGGGGGGTGCTTCGGTGCCACGAAATGGTCACCGTTGGCTACCGGGGTTTTCTTCCTCTCCGCGCTCCCTTCCCTGAGGGCGCCGGGGAAGCGCGCCCTGCTCTCCGCCTGCTGCTCACACATCTGCTGGGCCATGATGAGCGGAGTGGGGACGGAGCGGAGCAATTTGGGGTGCTGCACTGGAGGAGGGGGTGGGGGAGGCAGAGGGAGCGTGTCAGACGCCGGGGGGGGTGGTGGTGGTGCGGGGGGACACGGGGGAAGGTCAGCAGGGACGTCTGGCTTAGGGCTCTCGGCTCTCCAGGTCGCATCCGACACTAAAAGACAAAGCAGCAATGATGCCATCGAGTCTTCACACACACAGCAGAACGCAAGGCTTGCTTTCAGCATCATCTCCCCCCTCCCCCAAACTTTCCAACTCAAATTCAGCCCACATTGCCAGAAGAAACAATAACTGAACTCCCAGCAATCCCATCAACACTGAAATCACCACACTTACAGTGTGTTCACTAGCAGCCCTCTTTCTGCCTTTCATTCACAGCCTGCACGTGGCTTCGCTGTGTTTCAAAGGCTGCTCTTTTGTAAGAGTTTTGCAGTCCTTGGTTTTTCATTATAACAGGAGAGGACACATTACATTCCACTGTATGTAACAGCTGGTACACCAACCATCTTGGTGCAAACTCATCAGTGGGATCACCTGCCTTTCAGTCCCACATCAACTACAAACAATCTTAGAGAAAGTCTTAAGAGGTCTTAGAGAAAAGCAGAGCATGAACAACAAGTTGGTGAATACTGTCTGCCTTGCTGCAATGACTGTGCACAATAGTGACAACTTGGTCACCAGGTATAGAGGACTGAAGCTGGAGTCCAAAAACTCCATCATATGTATGACCTCAGAGAGAAAAGGGAAAATAAATGTTACAGTAACAGCAAGAATTTCAGAAACCCCAAGGCAAATTAAAATCACAGTCCTTAGAGCTCCTGATGTGCAACAAATTCACCTTGAGGTAGTAAGGAAGGTACAGAATTACTTCAGCTGTTTTTAATGCAAACTGGAATAGGTCAGGGCTAGATCAAAGAGAAACCCACACTTGCAAGAAATACAACTACCTGGCTCTGCATCTCTGCCAGAAGGGCCTTCATGGTCACTACTCTCAGGTGTTGACTGCACTAAGTCGATGATATCTTCAGTCTCTGAATGACTGGAAACGTTTTCCTCTGTGGACCTTGGAGACTGACAGTGGATGCCACTGTCACGTAGAGCCATCTCCTCCAAGTCATCTTCTAAGGCATCTATGGTTTCCTCAAAGAACATGAGAACATCCTGTTCTTCGTGAGTTAGGTATTTCAGGCTCTCATCATCCTATGAGGAAAAAAAGAAAGACACCCAGAAAGGTTAATGCCTTCCCAAAGAGGCACTGAGACACTACAATTCAAGGAGACAAAAACAGATTAAAAAGCCAAAAGAGCAGCAACTGGTATTATGCCCTTTAAAACACCCAACGACTCCATTTGAATTGGATGGAACAAATTGCTAAAAGACCATAAAATTGACTTGGAGGGGAAAAAACAAACAAACAAACAAACAAAAAAAAAAGGCAAAAAACCCCCCAGACCTGTGCCTTTACAAGGGTTAGGGCAGGTGTTTCTTCAGGCACAACACTGGGGTGAGCTGCTCCAGATCTGTGTCAGATTAGGGACAGGCCTTGAGGAGCAGCATGGGGGGGAAAAGGTGCATTTAGGACAGTCCAACAAATGGGTTGATTCCCTTCTTGATGCAGTCCAAAGCAGGTTTGGCTTCTAGAGGCAGAGCTGGAGCTGAGAAGTGACTCTACCACTACAAACTATGAGTTATCTACAGTTATGTGGTAGATTGCAAAGAAGTAATAATAAGGAAGGAGAGGGCTTGTAAAGATTTTACCTTTGAGTTACAGAAAGGAAAAATTAAGTGTGAAGATGTGTTCCCTAGAAGCATAGTGCCTTGGGCTATTTTCTTCAGCAGGAAACAATCCCGTAGACCACAGAAGTGATAAACAATCAGTTGGATTATCCAGTCTTCATTTTCTCTGAGTCACTGCTCTTGATTAACTCGATTAACACAGTATCACCATGAGAAGCTGGGCAGCAATGCTCTAATTCTCTTCCCTCCACCCTGGGAAACACTGACTTTTCCAGAAGCTTGGAGATGATAAAGAATGATTAAGAAAAGCTCTAAATTAAGACAATGGATACAGGAAAGATATTTCCCAAGAGAACTGTGTAAGTTCTGGAATGCAAGGAAGTATTGTTGAAAAGTAAGTGAGGTTTTCCTTTTTCTGGATTGAATTTCTCCCCTGCCAGGCATATACTGGAAACTTTGCTGTCAGTAACTTAACAAGAAGCACCAGCAAAGCAATACAAGACAGTTTCCTTTCTCATCCCTGCTTTTCAGTTCTCCAACACCACCTGATTGCATGTGCAGGCAAGGCAAAAAGGCAACTTCTCAATGGAGGGCAGGGAGAATTTAGGTAAATACATAAAGGTATGCAGTACAAATATCCAAGGGGAGCCACGTTCTTGTTAGGGCAGCACAACTTGCTCCAAACTCGCCATGCCTGTTCAGATCATCTTACATTACATTAGGCTGAAAAACAAAAAATAGAAAGTGTGCAGCTCTACCTGTTAACTCAGCTCCTTGCACAAACAAAGCTTTTATCCCCATCCTCAGTGTTAAAAATTAGAAAAACATACCTCTGTAGGAAAGCAGATTAAGAACTACAGATTAAGAACTATAACATGCTGCCACATTGTACCAAAATTGGTACCAAAATTGCAGCAAAACTGCTACAAAAGTTAAAATTTGGATGCCATTTGCCATTGCCTATTTAAAGGATGAACTTCAAAGGCTGACGTATTCCACAGCTCGCACCCACCACATGGCAGAGTTTGCAAAGGCCAAGGAAAGTTTTACAGCTGCACTTGAAAAGCAAGAGACAGACAAGCCCTCTGGTTGGTTTTTTTTTCCCTTTTCCTTAATGGATGTTGCAATCTCCTTCCTTCCCCACCCAAATACTCACAGGGCTGCTATGTGCAGGAGGCAAGAGAATGACAGGAAAGGAGCCCTTGTTAGGTAGGTCCGGGCTGGAGCTGAACAGGACTCCACGAACCTTTTGCTGAGGGTGAGCTCATTGCAAGAGCCAGATTTCCACAGGCAAGGGGAAAAAGAGGGGGTTGTGTTTGGGAAGTTCACGGTGGCAGCAGACCTGGAGCGTGGCACAGCTCAGGAATTACTGCACCACACCAGGCATCTCACAAAACTGCTCCCATGTGAGCTTAACTTGGTTGATCAAGAGCTCAGCAAAACAGTATGTGAATTGAAGCAAAGACTGCCAGAAGCCCTTCCTTCCATCCTTTTCCATGCTGCAAGACTGAGCACTTTTCCATGGCAGGTAAGATCTGCAGGAGAGCTCTGCCTGACTTACCATCCCTCACGGATCTTGCTGAAATGAGCAGCTTCCCTTTAGGTGAAGGATCTGAAATAAGCAACCACCCCTTTGTAAACAGATTTGTAGTAAGGGGCATACCAAGATGTGAAAGGCCAACCTCATCTCTGTTAGCACTTCCACCTCTTCCCTCACGCAGCTTCCCTTCAGGATGATCAATGACACATTCCATCAGCAAGACAACAGCTCTGGAGAAGGGGCAGTGTTAGGCCAGGTCGCTGCAGTGAGATGCAAGGCATCCAGTCTGGCCAGAAACTCCCTCAGGCAAGGCATGTTTCAGTTTGCCAGACAAGGAAACAATCCCGTTTTAGACACACAAGCACAGTGAAAAAAATCCCTACTCAGGCTGGTCAAACCAAAGGAGCTCAGAGATGTAAAGCAAGCAGGGACGTGATTACCACTTGTCTGAGAATAGGGGGGGATTACAGAATTCCCACCCCTCTATTACTTGTATTACAGTAAAGTCTTCAGAGGCATGGGAGGAATGTTTTTTGTAGCTAACAGGTGTCAGTTTTAACTAAAGTTACCAAGTCTATTTGCAATTAGTTCATTTTCCGTATATTCCGAGTACTGGAACAGTTCATATCCTTTCCAGGCTGGTTTTCCAGGCCTCCTTTCTCCTGGATGAATCTGGGTTCTTTAATAGTCAAAGAAAAGTCTTTTCAGCTACTTGAGTTATTCACCTCATACTTTCCATCTACTCCCTGCTCTTGATACACAAACACACATTCCAAAACTAAATTTCACCTACACCTAACACTACAGGCTTTAAAACTCCTGTCAAAAGACAGCCTAAATTTTAAATTTGGAAATTGTGCCTCAGCTTAACATTAAATTAAATTAGGAGGATTAAAAAGACTGCTTGGACAGAAGAAATCTGGGATTCAAACAACTGAAATAGCTGAGTATGCTCAGCTGGCATTAATATTTTAGATCTCTGTGCAGCCAAACATTTCCTGCTTAGGCCAAAGAGGAAAGAGTCTGTTATGACAGTGTTTGGTACAAAACAGGAAAAAAAAGAAATAAGGAAAGAAGAGAAAATAGAAGAATAATAGAATCTGTTTCATAGAAAAGACCCCTTTCCTACCTGTCCAAAACAGTGACAATATCAGAGGCTCACAATTTTTCACATGCCTTTGGATGAATTTCAGAACATTAAATCTGGTCCTAGAATCTTAAGACCAGCACAGCTTTCACAGGAACAGAACAGCACAGGAAATCCCAAGATATCTGCAGTGCTTGAAAAAAATAAATAATATATATATATTCTGAAAACTGCTAAAGAATCAAACTTCAATGAGCAAAATAGCAGAACACCAGATTCAACTGATTTATCAATCACCAAAGAATTAATAGGCACAGTTCCATGGGAGAGGAGTGACTGGATGCTTCTCAAAAAAAACAAAACAAAACAAAACATTAAGGGAGCAAACTATTCTTAACGTGCAGTGGAAAGGCTGATGTAGCACCACTTGGGCCACAGCCTGGTAATAACAGGGCAGTTCTACTTGTTGGAAGAAAGCAGTGAAAAGAAAAGCCCCGTGTGCAGGAACAGTATCAGAACAGGTACAAAAGCTTTAGTGCAGAAGAGAAAGGCAAGTACCTCTGACCAGATTTACAGAAAAGGGAAACAGAGTGGGCTGTACTTGAGTTGGAAGCAAGTGCATTACATGATGATGCAAGATGACATGAACTCTAATACAGGATGAGACCAAAGATCTGTCCATTTAGCTCAGCATCCTTCAGTGAGCAGGAACACAGAGCACAGGAGAGCGAGGCTGGGGAGGGAAGGGCATTGCTGTGGATTGGATGGATTTATATTTTCCTCCCCTACATCCTTCCAGTTTCCACCAATGCATGGCTTAAGGACTTCCCAGATGCACCTGTGTACTTAATAGCCCTTAATGAGCTTTTCCAGCATGAATTTGTGGTATTGTTTGAGCCCATGGAAATGATTGGCATTCACAGCATTCTGTGGCAGGGAGTTCCACAGAGTAATTGTGCGCTGTGTCAAAAAGTGCTTCCTCTACAACCCACTAGCTGATGATTTTGCTAATACCATTTCATTTGGTGAAGAAGACTATAATACTGAATGTTGTTTTCTTCAGTTTATGAGCATAATTGTACCCATGTGCTTCATAACAGGTAGCAAAGCATATAATCAATAGGTCCCAAGTGAGGAAACAAATTATCTACAAGTATTTAAAAGACAAACTAGATGAACTAAAGCCATAAAACTGGCTAAATTACTCCTAAGCTACTTTTAAAAAAGCAAGCTGAAGATGTATGTAAACTCTGAAGACATATCTCTGATAAACAAAGTCGGGCTGATCAGCTTATAATTTCTTTTTGCCTTGAATTTCTATGTTTTCTATGTTTCTATATTTCTATGTAACAACACTCAGAAAAATGGGGAGAAATTTCAGGCCAAAGCCACTAAAGAATTTTTACCAAAAAAATCAAATAATTTCACACCAATCTCATTTCTCATGAGATGGTTATTGACTTGGCTGACAGGTATAGCCACAAGATACCATATACCTGGATTTGAAGCCTTTATGACACAGCCCTCAAAAAATGCACCCACAGATGAATAAGGAAGCTACGCTGAGATGAAGTTACTGCAAGGTACCTGTGTAATCTGTGCTTCTGTCAGCTTAAGTGCCACAAAGAAGGGGAAAAGTGCTGCTCAGGTATGCAGATCTCATCCTGGGATATATTAACCAGGGTGATGACATGACAGCACATCCTCATTTGGAACACGGAGTTCAGCTTCGACTGCTGAACTTTGGAAAGGATGCAGCCAAGCTGGACAGGGTCCAGAACAAGGCAAGGAGTGCTGAGAGTTTAGATGCACAGGAAGGCTGAAATAGTGGAGCATGTTTTATTCCAAACAGGGAAGACTGAATGGGTGGTGGGCAGGTGCAGCCCTGGGTGTATTTCAATATGTAAAAGGTTGATCACCCATATAATCACAACAAGCCTTCTCTATGCGCACTGAAGGCGAGACAAGTGGAAGTTGACTTTCACGTGATAAACTCTAATCCAAGTCTTCCAAGAAAAGTAGTGGAGCACAAAAAGAAAAACCACTTTGGAAGTTCAGGAATGCCTATCAGTGTGGTTTAAAAAGCAAACGTGCCCACCTGCTGGAATAACCTTTATCTCCCAGATCCTGCTTTGAAGCAGAACGATGCGGTTCGTGCATAGAGCACAAATTGCCCTCAGGATCTACATTCCCACTAGCACATTTTACAGCAAGGTCATTCCTTGCTAGGAGTCAGGCTCTTATTTTTCCAAGGCATTCAGCTTCCAGGTAATACAAACATCATTTTAAAGTGGACAGAGCATAGCATAGCTCTCTCCACACCCTGTAAGGGATGGGTTCCACCTGCCTCGAGACAGCTGTATCCTTACACAACATCAAACACTCATAAGAATTCTTCTCATTTTTTTTCATATTGTTATTTGGCAAAGTACTTGGATGTGCTGAAAGGTCTCATAGTACAGCAAACCCTATGGAGTATCAAGTGTCAAGGGGGAAAAACACATTAATTTTATGAAAGGAATCTTTCTCAGGACTTTCCCTTGAACGTACCTGAAGTGCAGCTCAGCATGACAGGACTCTGAACACTCAAACTGTGAGAGAAAAAGGCAGCAGTGGGCTAATAGTCTGTTCTCTTCCAGCACCCCCAAACCTACACTGGAATCCCTGGACCTCTTCAGAGAGGCTGGGGCAAAGAGATAATAATGTGATGCACTTAGAAAGCCAGGTCTGCTGCATTTGAACTACCTGTACTGATCCAAAAATGATAAAGGTCATAGCAACTGATTTTTAGGCTGCAAGAGATATCATAACTACAAAATAACCGGGTCAACCCCGGGTTAAATGCCTGAATGTGTGAAACAAGACACTGAACCAGTTCAAACTACTTACTAGATACTTGCTCTTCGTGCCTATGTAACCAACACTCACAATGTCACCTGTACTACACAAGGTGTCCAGTGGTGACAAACCATCTTCAGTGACTGGATACCAAGTCTTGTTGGAGCCACAGAGGCAGCTTGTTCAAAGAAATAACAAAAAGAATAAACATATTTCTGGAATCATGGCCATCTGTCAATTTAAGCCACTTGATTAGTGGCCAAGTGAAATAGCCACTTGACCAAATTCTGGAGGTCACCACTGCCCAAAAATGTGTGGTGGATTAACTGAGGATCTGTCTCATCCAAAGACAAAAAATAAAGTAAAATAGCAATCCCTGAGTCTGACCAATTGACAATAACAGGAACTCACTATCCTTCAAACCTGTCACTCAGTAAAGCATGTTCAGATACAGAAGGTAAAGCAGCAACAGATGCAAAGCACTGACACAGCTTATTATTAGTGCAGTTCCAATTAGCACAGGTCACTTCAGGTACAACCAGCACCTCTGCCATGATTTTCACAGGTAACTCTATTGTCCTAGCACATTATTCACACCCAGAAACTAAAGCAGCTACTCAGGGCTGAGAATAGATACCCACTCCAATTACCAGAGGGAAGCACTGCAAGAGAAGGATTGGCTCTTAAGAAGTCAGTCTGTGCCTATTCAGTCAATGGAACAAGACAAATTGCTTCAAAAAAAGCCAAGACCTAGTTTTATCCTGAATTAAGTGTCCTTAAATTGCTCCAACCGTATTTCATGGCAAGTTAATTCTTATACCACATGTCAGGGAGTGTCATTCAAGAACAGGGTTTGGAAGCCAGAATTGCCAAGAACAAAGTGTTTTTGTTTACCCTCTCCCTTGGATAGTGCAACTGATTCCAGGTATCAAGAAGGTACACTTCTCTCATGCTTTTGCCAAGAAGATGGTCAAAACCAAACCAGAATATGTGTGCAAACCCACGTCCTCACATATAACAGCTTCTATGGTTATAAATGTTAGTGTGAGATGAAAATACCAAGCCAAACATTCCTCCCACCTAAACGCAGTGTGCACCTGCTGTGATAGATTTGGCAGCATAAACCCAGACCCAAGCATCTATCATCTCTATGGAAATCCTCCTGCAAGCAAAGCAGGACATCAGCACCTTGCTTCCCATTTAAAAAAATTAATTTGGCTTGAAGGCCTGCAATTGTCAAACATCAACTGGAAGCACCACTGCATAGGTAAGAAGCAGCTGAGAAATCTGGCAAAATTAAACTGAAGTGACGAGAGGAAAGAATAACACACACAGAATTTTAGGATCTTTCCAGCACATGGCAATTGATGTCCATCTCCTAACCCTTCCTAAGCTGACAGCCAGTTCCACAGCAAGTGGTGCCAGCACAGACACAGGACACACGACCAGCCAAGAGCCAAACCAGCTCTGAGCAGTCAGTGTAGGCTCAAGCCAGCCCAAGTGTTTGTCTCCACTATCGCATCCCTGGCTTTGTTTGAATTCCACAGACGCAATACAAAGGTTATATTTAGTGACTAATGCAGTTTGACACAAGAAGAGCTTGTTTTTTTTATGATCAAGTGGGAAGAAACCTGCAGCAGTACAGGCCTGACATAAGAAGCACTGCAACACTTTTCCTTTGCAAGGCCATTGCAAAAAAACAAACAAAACAAATCAAAGTCAACCCTGACCTTCCTTGCTGTGTCTCTGGGTGAACAGACCCAGGAAAGTGATAAATTAAGAGGCAGATAAGTCTGTAGTTGCTTTTGTTTCAGGGCTATGAAGGTCCAGTGTGACTGAAGATACATCCCTTCCTTCCTCAGAATTAGCGTAACAAGAAATTATTTGTCTACACTAAGTTATCTATCCCCTTCTTCTCACTAGGCCACCAGAACTTCTGCATCCTCTGGACTTTGGTAACAAAACTACCGAGGCAAGAATTTAACATCTAGGGGAGCATGTTCCAGCAATTAGTCAGAATAGGAAAATTTCCTTAATATTCAGTCCAACACAGACCCATTCTCAAACTCAAAAACTGGAATTATGCCTGTATTGAAAGGAGTTTGCACTCCCCAGCCTGTTATCCCACACATATAGTTGTCAGCCTTATTGGACGTCACCTACTATGTTGCTGGAAGAACAATCTTGGAAGGGGATCTATGGCACCAGAATTAAACTTGTTGGTACAGCTCCCCTTTCTTCATGCACAAACTCAAACAAGACAAACTAAAGGCTCCTGGAACCTCTTCTGCTAACACACAGGTCTGATGGGAATTGCCTAAACCCACAGCCAACTTTAGTCCATCTATAAATTGCTGCATTACAGAGCAGGAAGGGATTCCAATTCCAGCTGATGCATCATCATATGGGTGATCACATTGCAAGATCCAGTTGGATTAAGGGAATCTACGTCACTTTCTGACACAGCAGACCCAGGATGAGACTGTACAAACAGACTGATTTGTACATAGCATTGTTATCCAATACTGATTTTGTCAAATGTCTAGTCTGATGCCTGCTTCCTGCAGCTAAGAATAAACCCCACAGAAACATGATTGGCTTCTGCTGTGATACCCTGGGAAACTAGTGTGAGAGGAATGAACAAAAGTGACTTGTAATTCTGCATAAAATTAAATTGTAATTCTTTAACAAAGTACCACTCACACTGTAATTCTCTAAGATTCAACCAGTTTTCATACAATAAACAACATACCCTAACTACCCAAGTCCAGCTGGTGTACTTGGCTCCTGATCACCCCCACCCTGACCCTTCAAAACTTTTTTTCTAGCACAGATCAGAAACATGTAAGGAACCAAATTTCCTAACGCTTGTTTTGTGTTTTAACCAGCAACACAGGCTGAAGGATACAACATCACATTAACAGAGCTGTATTTTCAGTAGAAACAACCAAGAGGGAACAGCTTTAGAATTACCTCCAGTTGCAAAAAAGCACACAAAATAGCACAAAACCACTGAGCATTTCTCAGGTACAGAGATAAACAGAAGTATCAACTTGCCAACTTATTTTCTCCACTTACTCTTTTACACAGATTGCTACTACATGAAAAGGAAGCTAGCAGGGAGGGCAGAGGGAAAGAGATGGAAAGCCTAAATCCATGTTCAAGGCAAGACAGAGATTTAGATTTCCATTTAGAGAAAGCATGTTTACCAGAGTGCTCTTCCCTCTATTAAAAATGGATGCTTTTCAAATGGTTGTGATGATAAAAAAATAGCATGGAAGGAACCATACCTGCTTTCTAGACTTAGCCTGTCAGAGCACAAAGCCTGCTGTTGAGTTCAGTGCCTGATTCACCCTGCTAATTGGGAAAAACGCTGAAGTGCATCCTACTCCCTCAGTTACTCACACACGGTTTATATGGCCACACACTCATACTCACTAATGTGAAGACAGCTTTGTTTATGGTGATGCATTTGTTACTCATCTAATTAAGGTGGAATAAGCCGAGACCTTTATTCAGGAGTGTCAACAAGGAGCTTAGGCAAAGAGCAGTGTGTAGAACCAACACTATGCTGAAGTTCCTTTACGAGCTCCTTAAGAAAGCGAGGGCAGAGTTGTGCACCAAACTGTGCCCCAGTGAGGGCCAGCCCCATGTAATGCCTGCTCCTCACTGCCATTCCTGGTTCTCAGGGAGGAAAGGCTGGAGAGGAGCACTCCCCAAGCTCTCAGAGACAATCAGACCACGAGAACAAGCTCTTCTAACAAAGCAGAGAAGTTATTTCTGGCCTTTGAGTTTAACAACCAAGACCACAAGCAACCACTTAGGACTAGAAACAGGAAAATCAATCTTAATAAAACAAAAATCCTGTGATGTGAACAGAGCTTCTAATATAATCTGTATCACTAAGGACAGGGCTCATTAAACACTTACCAAGGTAAGATTTCTGCACCTGGCTTGGCTGCCACGATTCTCCACACTGCCAGCCCTCTCCATGCTCCCATGTGCGTGCTCTGGAGAGATTTGGGATGCCATTTCAGGAGAATCCGAGAGGAGATTTCTAGGCATCACACTTTCTTGGCTTATCAATCCCGAGGCAGCACAGAAAGCCAGCAGCGTGTTACGTCGGGCTGGTAGCTTTGTTCATGTCTGGAAACAGAGAACAATGTGGTACATTTAAATCTGCTTATTAAAACACTTGAAAAGGAATAGAAAATAAATGGTAAAAAAAGATCCCACACAAGTTAATAAAGGGCATAGCTTTATGCTCTGGGACACATCTACCACTTATGAGCACCTTTTAAAAAACTGGTCTTATTCAAAAAGGCCATTTTAAAAATCCACAGAAAGAAAGTTTCTGTACCCCACCTTGTGTGCTTCCAAACCAGATGTCTGCAGGTAGTTACAAGCCTGGACCCTGCACACACCCTTCTCCTATGGATTCAGCTTGTGTATTCCAGTATGACACATCATTGTACAATCCCATCGGCTGAGATATCAACTGGCCCAGCTCAGGTAGCTTTATTAGCTTTTACACAAGGTTTCTATCTATGGGATCACACAAGGGAAACAGAACCCACTTCATTTGCTAGCACTGCTGCAGATAACACACGTGTCACTGAAGCAGCTCTATCTATGCCACCTACTTCTGGTGAGAGATCCACGAGCAGAACTTTGTGCCATTTTTGCACCAATACACTACAAATTGCATTTTAAAGCCTGCAGAGCTTTTATTTCACTCAGCCATGAAGAAACAGTACTTGTACATTTGGAAGACACTTACTGGAACAGACATATGCACCAGCACTCACTGGAGCAAAAGCTCCCAGTTTTTGAAGCTATCCCAGTGCCCAGTTCTGTAATAACTCCCTGAATTGTCGTCATCTCCCAAAACACGCCCGCCGAACTTTTTCCCTTTACTCTCAAGGACACAAAGACAAAAGTCATCCTAGTGCACTAACAGCATGAAGAGGGGGTAAGCAAAAAGTAACACCTAGCTCATTTCCTGGTCCAATACATTAAAACACTCTCTGCAACAAGAAACAGCCGTGTTTTTTAACAGTCCACCTTTTCACCCGCCCTGCCTGTGACCCGTGAACAGCAGGGACACGTTCCTCAAAACAGTGGGTACCACACCATATGTGGCCAGCTGGGAACTGGAAACCACTACCCTGGCACTGCACAAATGAAATGAGCTGGTCCTGCTTCCCAAGTGCTTCTCCCTTTATTACGGTTCGAGAGGCGACATGAGAAGCAAAGTCAAGCCTGCATTTCCAATTCAATCGGATTACTTCTCCTTGCTCCCCACCGCCGTGGGCTGAGGGCTGGGAAACCAGAGCCTTCTGGTAAGCTGATTAGTGTTTCATAGCAGGGAGATAACATCTGCCAATACCGAGCAACAATTCCATCCCGCTGATCGCCTCCTCCCAGGAGAGGGCTATGACATTACCAGAGGTACGTCGCCTACGCCGCGGCACCACCGGGTGTCCTGTGGGAAAGCTCCCACACAATGTGGCTAGGCTGCAGTCCAGGGAGTCTTGGAAGCACATCCACAATCCAGAGCACTGGACTGTCACAACAAAAGTATCGGGTAGCCTTTGTGAGGTCTAACACGAGGTCTAACGATCGAGAGTTAGCTCTGCTTTTACACAAAAAGAGCATTCTTCCTTTCCTCTATTAATAAATTCAGCTATAAATAGACACAAAGCATCCTCAGGATAATGGACTTTCAGTGATGACACAGAGGTAGAAATATGCTTGTGGTCCTGGTTTTCAGACTCGCAGGACAGACAGACAGACAAGCAGCACTGAGGCAGCTGCTGCACCTCTGGCTGTCCCATACCCAGGCAGGAAGATGAATGGGAGAAGAGCAGCCCAAGTCTAGAACACATCCTGCAACAGCAGCTCCATCTACAACAAACCCCGTGGTGCTGAACAGTCACACACAAACACACCCACACAGCAAAATAAATGTCATTTTTAGAAGCAAACATGATCAGTGAAAATCCTGACTCCTCTGAAATCCTACATATGAACAAACACACACAAATATATATAATTCTTAGAAGGGAAGACTATAAGAGAAAATCTTCACACCTCTAAAATTCACAGAAAACTCCCACTGACTTCAGATTTCATCCTAGGACTTTGAAGGTGATGTTCAGATGGAAAACAAGACCAGCAAGAAGTGAGTATTCCTACTGACACCCAGCACAAGGCTAATACTATTTCTCATCAGCACTTTTAAGCTGAGCACCCATTTTTATCCAGGTGTCCTCAGTATAAACTGAACATACCATGTTTGTTCAGTCCCTCAGTGATGTGTTACAGACTACTAGTTTTTTAAAATTATGCTCAAAATCGTGAACGTTTTGCAGACTACATTATGAGAGGTCACAGCTGTAGATTATAATAGATATCACAGACCCACATTTAAATACTAACCAAAAGAAGATATTAATCCAAGTTAAAGAAAACCAATCAACAGGCCCAAACTTTGAAGGAGAAGTATATAAGAGTATTGTTATTTCTCCAACAGCAAGACCTTGTATAACCAGGACTGAGCTTCATGCTGGGCTATCTGCATCCAGGACAGCAGAAACACCCAGGCTCAGTAGTAATAAACACTAAAGACACAAGCTCTAAATAACAACAAATAACTCTGCTTCCAGCGAGCTCCCATTATTCATTCTGGAGCTCCAGCTCAGGTGTTTCACAAAGCTCCTGAACAATGACTAAAGGCAGTGAGTGTGACTGGTTCGGAGAGCTGCCCACACAGGAGCCAGTATCAGGAATTACAGCGCCAATCCTGCCTTAGTGTTGGAATCTGTGCCTTCTCTGGGGGTTGAACTCATTTCAGAAGAGCTTGGGTGCTGTGCAATAGCCTGTGAGCCTGCAGAAAGGCTCTGGGGGAAGAGCTTTTCTCCTTTCTGTCTCTCACATCACCTCCAGCACTTCAAGGGTGCATGTCAGTAAGATCATAATCCATTTGTGTACATTATTTCTTCTCCCCTTTACTGTTTTTTTTTTATGCTTTGAGAAACTCCTGCACCTCTGTACAGCGTGTAGTGCAATGAGAGCTGACGTGAGGCTGCCTGGCACTGCTGCAATACACACAGCACACTTTACAGACAAAACCCCCTCCTAACCATGGCTAACACTCAAGTCCCTTCACCCTTTTTATGTCCCCCGTATTAAGTAAAAGACTTTACAGATTTAAGATACAAATAGTCAAGAATCTAATGAATTTCCAGACCCCACTGCCTTGCCAAGGTAACAAGCAAGGGTTCAAAAGTAAGGTAACTGTGCTCAGCGAGAGCAGGAACAGCAGGATGACAGGCTGATCCTCCTGACCTTCAGAGACGCATTAAATATGAAAGTTGGTCGCAATGGGATTTGTTGTGCCATCGTTGTAGTGGGGTTTTTTTTAGCTTGGTTCAAGAGATGCGTGCCTGTACCATTAGGGATTAATAATAAAACCACATCAGACCACGATACAGGAGTGCAGTGCAGAAGTGTGACAGGAACATTACTATTTGGAGAGAAGATCCTAAATATTAAACCAAAAAGGCATCTCAGGGCCAATGTGATTTTATCAGCTGAAGTAATCACTTCTCCCACCAGAGGTAGCCTTCATGAGATATTTAAAACAATACAAGTCACATATCATGGGTGGTTGTCAGAGGGTAGGAGGAGGAAATTGAAAGATTCTCAGGTTAGCACCTTCAAAGATTTAATTTTGCTTTGACAGAGGCACATACTTCAGAGAGAACATATTAAGTTGCCATCAAAGATAAGGTGCGGTCTGTCCTTCCAAAAAGGATATTTTTATAGTTTTGCTGACTAAGGTTACTTCTTTGCTGAAGCTCAGAGTTAGCATTTACAAGGGACTGTTTCTATAGTAGCAGGAGATTGAAAAAAATTTTTATTAACTATCCTGTTTGAAGACTACCTTCATAGGCAAAAAGATCAATCCCACCAAAGTGCAATACATTTAGATGCTAAAAAAAAAAAATAAAAATCAACTGCTACATAAGCCAGGAACCAAGAACCAGCAGAGAGCATCATGCCATTAACTGCACAATAGATTTAAGGTGAGTTGACAAAATTCAGAAAATTATCATACATTTTTAAAAGGGCATAAGACCAGCCTGTCCCCTTCACTATACATACAATTTCTAGAACACTCTTTGCACAAAACGCTTCTCAAGATAGATTTCTAAGCCTCAGCTGTACTCTGAGCATCACACACACTTTGCCTGCTCTTAACCAGCTGTTTCTCTGTGATACGACTGAGACAGAGGAACTGGCCAGTGAACTTCAAGATTGGTTTAATCTGTCAGCTGTAAACAGACACAGCAAGGCACACTCAGCTCTGTGCACACTGTCAGTCACCTTGCACTCCATGGTGGTGGTTGAGTTTGGAGTGTTAAGCATCTGGAAAAAAACATGTGGAAATACTCTGTGGTCATCTGATGTGCTAACATGGGGTGGGTTTTATAAAACTGATGGTACAGGGGCAGACTAGACCTGTATCTCTCTAAGCTCTGAGAGCTGCCAGCAGAGCACGTAAAACAAGGCAAAGGAGAGTAGGAATTCCTGCGTGTTGTGGTCAGGGCTTCCCAAAATGGGCCAGGTATTTGTGTCTAATAACCTCATGAATTTTCCCTTGTATTAAGTGCTCCTGCAACATACCTTTGAACCTGCTGTGCAAGACCAGAGCTAAACAAAACCAGCTGGCCCATGACATGTCTTCACTGAGCCACTGCTGTTCCAAACTCCTCCAAACTGGCTGATGGTTAGTTATGGTTATGGACACATTTCCTCTTTCAGAGCTATGAGCAACTGAACCCTTCTTACCTCCCTCAGTGTGTGAAATGCAGAGTAAATTCTTGAGCTGTAGGTAACCCCTGTCCTACTCTTGTGATACACAATAATATTTAAGCTTTCCAGCAGAAGAATAGACTAAGAAACAGTACTGCCTACAAAGGCCAAACCTCGTGGGCAAGTTGACTAATTCTGGGAGCACACAGGATGGCTGGAGAGGTTTTGCTGAGCACATAAAACCCAGAATCAGACAGCAAATTTGTAAACTGTTCCTATAGAAAGAGTCAAAACAAAACTGAAGTAACAACGGACATCACTTGATATTTGGGAACCAACGTAAACCAAAGCTGGTTAAATTCTGACTTTTCTTCTCCACACTGTAAATGTAGAAGGTTATAATAATAATGTGCTAATGCATTTTACTATGATTCACATTCTTTATCTACTCATGAAAAATCCTACCTGCCCGAAACAGTCATGGCCATTTAACATCCCGTAACCAGGAAATGTTCCTGCCCTTGTTTAGAGAGGGAATGTCATCACAATATGGTCAGACAAATAGAAATGCTGACCATTAATAAAAAGAGAACAAAAAATTAACACACAGACTATGACAGCATGGTGCTCTAAATGAAAGCTGGACCAACAGCATTTTTATAGTCACTTCCTTACATATCAATGCTGACTGATATTTTCAGAATAGGTGATAAGTAAGATTGAACAGTGTTTAGCCAAGTATGAACTTGAGGAGGTCTCAGGGCAGCCCATGACAGACATGCAACTACATCCAAAGTAACTGTGCCAACAGCCATGCAAAACTCCCAGAATTCCAGAGAATCCAACACATGCAACCCCAGTATTTTGTTTTAAACTTTCTGGTTTCTGTGGCACACCTGTGACAATTCAAACTTTCCTCTGCAGGCTGGAGAGCTACAAAATCCGTTAGTTTTAAAGCTAAAAACAAAGATTCTCTCAGTCCTCTAAATCTGGAAGGTGGAGCCTCAAGAAACACACTGAATGTCATTCATACAACTCACCCTAGAATTTGTGAGAGCTGCCAACAGTGAAATAATTAATCCTGTGTACATACATTTTTAAAAGAACTAGATGGGCAAGGCACCAATTCAGTAAAACTTAAATCCATCTGACTTCACCGGGACAGTTCATCACACGCTTAAATGGTTCGGTGAACTGGATCTCAAATTAAATGTGGCAACCACTTAAAACAAGAGGAAACAATCCCAAAGTAATGTTTTCATTGCCTAAGTAATAATTCAATTACTACACTGAATTCTCCAAATCATGCTTTGCTCAGAAACAATGCCTAAGGTCATACCTTTGACCATGTTAATCCAAGCCTCAGGATACCAGAAAAAAAAAAAAGGAATCCATCCTGTGCTTCATTCTTAACTGGTCTTTCTAGATTTTCAAAAACAGGTTTTTACTTTTTTGAGACTATATTTTAAAAATTTTGTTACCTACTGAAGGCAACCAAGGCAACACAAGAGCATTGATCATCAGTACCTCATCCTTCTCTCTGCAGTGTTTGGGAAATGCTGCTTCTCTTAAAGCACAGTGGAATACCCTTGCAGGATTTGATGCTGCTCAAAGTGCTGGTCCACCCTCAAGACAGAATTTATCTGGAAAAAAACCAACTGTGCAGCATGATCTCACATGTCTTTGCCTCTTCCCTTGCAAGTAAACACTGTTCTCAGTTTCCTACACCAGCAGCAGCTCCACTGAACTCTGTTGCTCAAAGTAAAGGCCCGTGGCAAAGGTTCATACAAAACATTGTGGATTAAAGCACCAGAGATGCCTGCAGTGCTCACATTTCCCACACGAAGAGAATCCCTTCCTGCCCCAACTAAAAATAAAGCTACAGCCAGGTACAAGTTGTTACCTTCCCTGAGATTAAGGTCTGACCCAAGGATAACCAGGAGGCTCTCACTGGTGTCTGCAGCTGAGATTTGATGACCAGGAGCTGCTCAGTGGGAGACCTACATGTGATACCCAAAGCTGTCTAGTCCAGTCTCAGGCAGGGCTTTAAACACATCCAGGTGATGGCTGAGCTCTCCTCCGTCTTCAAATGTCCTCATGCAAATTTCAGCAAGGAAAGCGTCCCATTCTTTTAAAGTTCCTCCTTTTAAACCTCCCCTGTTAACATCAGGGTGGTGCTATCTGTGACAGCCGACACTTTAGAAACATCAAGTGTACATAAACAATTTCAGGCAGAGACGCCTCTATAATTAGCCAACTTCTGTCTTGTTACAGGTGCAGCATCGCTGGGGTTTAGGGTTTCATTATGTAACTACTGCTACAGTCATAGCAATGGTGAGCCAAATCCTGTTTTACAGAGCATGTAAGACACCAAGATAATTTTCAGCCTCGGTACAGCTGTGTCACTGTCACAGATGGATTTTAGGCTGCTTTCTTATGTTTCTTTTTGTGACTGCTGTGCTGGTATAAGAAGGAAGGCAGAAGTCATCTGAAGCACAAAGCAGAGCTGTTTACTTTAAAAAAATCAACTAATTTATGGACATTTCATTCCTATGCAAGTACATAAAGGTCTGCCTGCCCAAAGTAAACAGAGCTGAAAACAGCACTGGCAAAACAGAGCAGTAAAGTCGTGCCCTGGACTTTACTTGGTACAGGTTTAATCCACACATACCCAATTGAAAAGGATATATTTAAGCAGTTAGTTATACTGTTAATTAAAATTACTTGCTTTTATTTTTTAATTAAAAAAAGAAAAAAGGAGGGAGGACTTGGTAACAGTAACAGCCTGTCTGGCTGGCTTTGAAAGCCACATTCATATGCTCATTTATTTTCATGCTCCAGTATTTTAGAAGGTCAGTCAGCCTGAGACTTGTCAACTGCTCAGGAGTTAAGTTGTTCCAGTTACTATATCCAACCAGCAATCCCTCTGCCAACATTCTTGTTCATATTTCTCTCAGAGGCATGCAGAGGAAAAGCAGCTATGACTAACAGGAGGAGAGGAGTTTTACTACTGACCAAACAGAGACACAATACAGAATCTCCCTGTTCCTTTCCAATGCCAGGCATTACTTGTACTTCTAGTCATAAAACTTCCTTTTACTCATTCACTCTCTGTAGTAAAACCCCCAAACAAATCCTTGATAAGAAAAGGCACTGCTGGAAAAATCTATTCCATTTCTGAGAAATAATTAGTATCTTCACTTCCTGGAGACCCAAGTGAGAAACCCTTTGTTTTTCCCCTTTTACTGTTTAAACTCCAGCTCCCCTCTTATACAACAGTAATTATTGCAAAGGAAGAGAAAACCCACAGTCATTATTCTTTAAAGTAGTACCTGTACAAGGAAGTCCATCTGCAATGCTGCATTAGTCAAGGATCTGTGGCAAAGTCTTAAAATAATACCTTTTTATTAGCCTAAGCCAGAAATTGCAAAAGCTTTTAAAGCTGAGACTTAAGCTTTAGAGTTTGGAAATAAGTCTTTCCGTCTGTGCCCTTCATGAAAGGAAGAGGAAAGGGAATAGCTGTTACATTTCTGATACTTGTTATAGTTTAAAGTAGTTACGAAATCTTTACAAAGATAAGACAGCCTCCTCCGAATCTCTTTCCCGTTTCATCTGCATGCTTGTTACCGCAGGAATCATCTCTCGCTACACCCATGCACAGGACCAAGCACAACAGAGCTCCACTTCCAGCACCCTCCTCTCGCCGCCACACTAACACAAAAACTATTCAGGAAAATATGCCCTTGAGATCCTGGATTATCGACAATCCCGAGAGTGTTTTTAAGGCTGCGCTTTCGCTTTACACACACTAAACCTTGCCCGAACCACCTAAGATTAAGATCTTAAGAAGCACCAGCCATCTCAGGCTTTCCACCTCCACAGGGAAAAAAGCACCTGACAGGGGGAAGGGGAAAAGAAGTATTTCGAACTAGAACCTGCTGCTGTTTTACAACAACAGCTTTTCCAATGGTAGCGCTAAACTGCAGACACGCAGAGAGCCAAGGGGCGGCACAAGGCAGCTGCTTCCCATCACCCTCACTCAGTCAGGTACACCGAACACCCAAAGTTTAACAGCGAACGGCTGCGAAATCTTTACTTCAGCGTATTTTCTTCCAGCTGATAAATAGCACAAGCTTGTTTTTAGGGTGCGATAGGGAGGAACAAGAAACCCATGGGAGAAAAAAACAATTCTTAACAGCTCAACAGCGAGAAACGCAGGCTCAGACGCAGCAGGGCAGCACTTCGCTGGTAGTTTTGGTACAGAGCCGGGGAGGGGGAAAACTAAGCCCAGGTACAAAGCTGCTCTCACACAGAAAGCTGCTCCCGGTCCCGCACGGAGCAGCCGCCGCTCCTGGAACAGGAGGGAAGGGTAATTAAAAACCCATTAGGGAGTAATATAAGAGCAACGCCGAACCATTGCCAATCGCGGGCTGAGCGGGGACAGCGAGCCGGGGGCAGGCGGAGCGGGGTGGGAGCATCCCCCAAACCCCTGGTGGAGACAGAGCCGAGGGTGGCGGGGGTCAAAGATCTACTCGGGAGGGGGGTCCGGCAGGGCGAGGGGGGCTCTCTGAGCGGGACGGCACTNGGCTGGGCTGTGCAGAGCAAGCTCCCGGCACTGCGCCGGGCGCCACCCGCGGAGGGCCGATAAAGCTCCCGGGCGGTGCCCCAGCCCGGCCCGCGGGGGGAGCGGCGCTCGCCACGGCCCCGCCTCGCCCGGGCGGCACCGCCGCCTTTGTCCCGCCGCTCGGGGCAGGGCANAGCGGGGTGGGAGCATCCCCCAAACCCCTGGTGGAGACAGAGCCGAGGGTGGCGGGGGTCAAAGATCTACTCGGGAGGGGGGTCCGGCAGGGCGAGGGGGGCTCTCTGAGCGGGACGGCACTCACCGGCTGCGGAGCGATGCGAAGGGCGGCGGGTGGGGAACCGGCGGGTCGGGCTGGACCGGGCTGAGCTGAGCTGAGCTGGACTAAGCTAAGCCGGGCTGGGCTGTGCAGAGCAAGCTCCCGGCACTGCGCCGGGCGCCACCCGCGGAGGGCCGATAAAGCTCCCGGGCGGTGCCCCAGCCCGGCCCGCGGGGGGAGCGGCGCTCGCCACGGCCCCGCCTCGCCCGGGCGGCACCGCCGCCTTTGTCCCGCCGCTCGGGGCAGGGCAGGAGGGAGGGAGAGAGGGAGAGAGGCAGGGAGGGATCCCGCCCTCCCGAGGGGGCGGCTCTGCGGTGCGCGGGATGAGGGGATGTGCTGCAGCATCGCCCCGAGCATCCCGCAGAGCGCTGCCCGCCGGGGTGGTACAGGCGGTGAGTCGGACAGGGTTGTGGGGAATCTCCCTTGCGAGGAAAGGCTGAGGGAGATGGGCCTGATCAGCCTCGAGAGGAGCCGACTGAGACCTCATTATCGTGTATATAAGTGTCCAAAGGGTGGGTGTCAAGAGGAGGNGCTGAGCTGAGCTGAGCTGGACTAAGCTAAGCCGGGCTGGGCTGTGCAGAGCAAGCTCCCGGCACTGCGCCGGGCGCCACCCGCGGAGGGCCGATAAAGCTCCCGGGCGGTGCCCCAGCCCGGCCCGCGGGGGGAGCGGCGCTCGCCACGGCCCCGCCTCGCCCGGGCGGCACCGCCGCCTTTGTCCCGCCGCTCGGGGCAGGGCAGGAGGGAGGGAGAGAGGGAGAGAGGCAGGGAGGGATCCCGCCCTCCCGAGGGGGCGGCTCTGCGGTGCGCGGGATGAGGGGATGTGCTGCAGCATCGCCCCGAGCATCCCGCAGAGCGCTGCCCGCCGGGGTGGGACAGGCGGTGAGTCGGACAGGGTTGTGGGGAATCTCCCTTGCGAGGAAAGGCTGAGGGAGATGGGCCTGATCAGCCTCGAGAGGAGCCGACTGAGACCTCATTATCGTGTATATAAGTGTCCAAAGGGTGGGTGTCAAGAGGAGGGACCAGGCTCTGCTCGGTGGTGCCCAGGAAGAGAACAAGAGGGTGCCCAGCCAATAGATCGAGAGGCAACAGACAGAAACTGGTGCCCAGGAAGTTCCACCTGAACATGATGAAAAACTTCTTTATTGTGTGAGTGACAGTGCAGTGGAACAGGTTGCCTGGAGAGGGTGTGGAGTCTCCCTCGCTGGAGATATTCCAGAACTGTCTGGACACAGCCCTGTGCCATGTGCTCTGGGACGGCCCTGCTGGAGCAGCGAGGTGGGACCAGATGAGCCAGTGTGGTCCTTTCCAGCCTGACCCCTTCTGTGATTGTGTGTTCCCCCCACGGTGTGTGGGACGTGGGTCTCCACAGCCACCCTGTGAGGGACGTGAGCTGGGCACAGTGGGTGGGGAGGATTGTGACACCTTTGGCTCCCTCAGAGAAGCCTGGGGTAAAACCCTGCCCGGCCCTGATCATGCCCAGAAAAATTGCTGCTGCCCCATCCCTGGAAATGTCCAAGGCCAGGCTAGACAGCAACCTGGGATAGTGGAAAGTGTCCCTGCCCATGGCAGAGGAATTGGAACGAGATGATTTTCAAGGTCCCCTTCCAACCCAGACTATTCTATGAGGGATAAGCTACGTTGGATCTGGTGTCTGAGGCACTTGCCCCTCCACTAAGGGAAGCTCCTGGGAAATGGTGAGGGTAAGAGGTGGTAGAAATGACTATCCCAACCACCTGAGCCTGTGTCCTCAGTGGGCAAAAGAGGTTTATGTGCCTTGTTAATTTGTGCCGTCCATATATTTAACAGCTGAGTAACAAATGTTGCCTATTTTTATTCTTATTTATTGTTAATATATCATCATACTCACAGGTATTTATCGGGTGATTGTGTTCTCTCCCTTCTTCATTGTGCAAGGCCCTAGCAACCATCAAATTAACAGTTTGACTTACATTATGCTGTTAAAATTTCAAGCTGCTCTCAGAAATCATTATTTTTCATCCATGCTGTGGTGGCTGAAATATTCCTAGGGCAGGAAGTACCTCAAAGTGTGCAAAATGGAGATGATTCAAAAAGATGCGATTCTACCCAAAATAAAGAGTGTAGCAGAACTGGGAAGAGGGAGCTGTGGCAGTGTGGGCCAGCGAGGGCTGGACTAGACAAGACCATCCCCACTCTGCAGCTCTCTCTTGAGTGTTCTCCAGAGCTACAGGAGCAGTGTCCAGGAGGAAAGGGAATAATTGAGATTGCAGAGAAATTTACCACAGGTAATTTTTGATTATGTTAAAGCTGGTGCCTAATCTAAGCTGTTTGGTCATTCTACAGCCGGGACAGAGAGGGTATTTCCACTGGCTTAAGACAGGTTGGGCAAATAATGTTGTGAGGAAACATGTCTGCAGGGGTGTTAGAGTGGTGAGCCTGACCAGAGTCCTACATGTCTCTCTTGACTGGACGCCCAGTTTGGAGCTTGCTAATGTTACCCTAAGTGAATCCCACCTCTATCTGTTATTCTTGGCTCTGCCAACAGCTTGGTGAAGGATCATATGACTCTCCCATGTAACATCTGTTACACAACAGCAGGAGAAGAAAGTGCCTTGTTTCATCAAGGAGCAAAGTGGGAGTGGTGTCTACTACAGAGAGCACGGACACCCTGATTAAGGACAACATTTCTGTTCTGGGAACTTTTAATTGAAGAATATAGTTAAAGGCAAGCATGTACTTTACCAGTTTCCAGTGCAGGAACATCAAGACACAGGTGCAGAGTGCTTTGAGATTCATCAGTGTGGAATGTTAGATAACTTAGTGTATTATTTTTACAATGTAATATGTGCTAACTCACCTTGGCTGAGCTAAAGCTCTCCTTTCTAAGTAGGACATCACCTTGAGGAAGACACTACACTTCCAGGGCTTTGTCATCTCCACAGTGTTATTTTCTTTATTTCTTGATTTGCACTCATCACCTTATAATATCAGGTGTAGTCCACATTAAACATTTGCTCTGTTGACATTTTTCTCCCCCAGGTGTGTCCCAAAGAGTTTTTTGTCCTTTTGATCTTCGTTTGTATCTTTTTTTCTTCTTTCCTCGTTCTTCAGCATTACTGACTGCTAATCCCAGCACTGACGTTATTCTAGGAGAGCAACTGCGTTGACACATTCTATCCTGAAGGTGGGGAAATTCATGGAGCACAGTTCCAAGTACACAGCCCATTACTATGTATTATAAAGAACTTCCCTCCTCTGCTCTGTGAAAACTCGTTATACCAGTTTAAAAATATGTGAGGTATGCATCTCCTTCCCCTAACATTAATCATTAATTAACGTGTGATACTGACATTTCTGGTTGCTACTTAATGTAGCAAAACAGTATTTTATGTGTTTCTTCTATCGTACTCCAACATCAGTGGAGTCTGACACACCCAGCTGTCAGTGTCAGCACAGTCCTATCTATGGGAAGCCCATTCTGCAGCCCCCCTGGAAATGCTGCCCAATCCAAGAACAAACCCATGTTTGCAAAAGTCCTCTTGCCAATCTGACTTCTTTGCCTTGTGTTACAGGCAAAAATTCAAGTCTCTTTTCACAGAATGTGCTTATTGTATTTGCTGCTGCAGATAGCTGAGAGCAGACACAGTGAATTAAGCAACTGTGATCAAAGATGATCTTATTCACCTGCTTTAGACTTCACAAATAGTTTTCATTTTGAGTATGTCTTTTTTTTTTTTTTTTCCTCTCTTGTGGCCTGGAGTTGGTAAGAATTGGTAGAACTGAGAAGTCAGAAAGAAAACATAGACTGATGGAAAGCTGTCTGTTGTTTACGTTACTTTGAGTGGTCTTAGAAAGCACCACAGTTAAAATCCAGAGCCTCTTGTGCAAGGCAAGGTATGTAAAGTAAAAAGAATAATCTTGTTTTAGAAAGCTGGTAGTTTACAGCTTGAACATAAGGCAACAGATAGACAAAACAGGGAATAAATATGCAGTGAGATAGGAGATAACCCTGAAAGAAACAGGGTTTAGTCAATGTGAAGGTCAGGTTACCTTTACGGTCATTATGGTTGACTTAGTGTTGTGATAAACATGGTATTATCATGACTTGTTATTTGTATAAGAGTGACCATAGGAAACTCCAGACAAGAGCATGGCTAGTTGTACAAAGTCCTGCCCCAACAGCAGGCAGTGCACAGTCACTGTTATTGTTTGCAGTCAGTAATAACCCCACAAGAAATGTGTTTCATGATTGATTCATACTTTTCCTTGTGATTGACTGTGTCCTTTTTTTGGCAGGGCACTTACAGCCAGAGCCAAAGGAAGGCTTTGGTGCCACAGCACTCCTTGCTTTTCAGTGCCCAGCTGGCAAAATAAATTTCTAAACAGTGAGATAAATTTACAGTAACCAAAACTTTGGGATTTGCCTGTGACTCAGCAGCAGGCAGATATGCCAGCCCAGATGTCACTGCTGCCTCTCTTGTGCCAGCTCAGTGACTTTTGTTTTGTGGTCATTCAGGTCTGTGTAGTGAAATGGATTGAAACAAACAAGACAAGACTGAAAGCTTCCTCCTCAAGTTTGCTGGTGACACTAAACTGGGTGGTGAGGTGGATGTGTCAGAAGTGACAGCCACCTTACAGAGACACCTGGATGGGCTGGAAGAGTGGGAGAGCAAGAACTGTGTGAGGTTTAGCAAAGACAAGTGCAAGGTCCTGCTCCTGAGACAACATAACCCAAGAACCCACTAGAGGCCAGGCCACACCTGGAATACTGTGTTCAGTGCTGGTCTCTGCAATTCAGGAAAGACATAGCTGGAGAGGGTCCAAAGGAGGGCCACCAAGATCACCAAAGGACTGGAGAATCTGCCCTGTGAGGAAAGACAGAGTCTTTTCTCCCCAGAGAAGATTCTGGGGGGGACCTTATCACAGTATCCCAGTACTTAAAGGGCTGCTACAAAGAGGGTGGATGCTCTGTCTGCACAAGGAACCACATGGAGAAGGCAGGTGGCAATGAGCATAAATTGCTCCAGGAGAGGTTTCATCTTTATATAGGAATCATTTTTTTTTTATGGTGAGAATACAGAGCTGGAGGTTTTCAAGATGTGACTGGACAGGGTGCTAGATAAGCTCACCTAGGCTCCCTTCCCCATGAAAGGCTGGACCAGATGATCTTTTGAGGTCCCTTCCATCCCGAGTTCTTCTGTGTTTCTATGAACATTTTTGGAAGGATCTTGTATCTTTACCCAGGTATTTTCACTTGGTTTAGAATGTCGTGGGGAAAAACCCCAACAACTTTAGGTTGAGGAAGTCAGATATAGCTGCAGAGAGCAACTTCCATTCCTCCCCTGGGAGGTCAGGGTACATCTGTGGAAAGTGAGAGATTAACCTGGACAGCCTGGTGGTTCAGAGACAGTGGAGTCTCCCAGACAAGATGCTTCCTAGACAAGCACTTGAGATACCATCAATTCCTGCAAAAAGTGGCTGAGATAGGATCTGTGGAGAGCAGAGACAGTCAGTATTTATTTGGCAGTCTCTAGGAATGCCTTTATGATTTAGTCTTGTTTATGATTAAGCCAGAAGAATATCTGATTTCCAGGTTATGTTATAAATTAATTGAGATATAGCCCTGAAGCTGCTGTGGGCAGTGCCGTTCTGTCCCACTACAGAAGCAGAGCTGGAGGCATCGAGAGCTGTGGTTATTAAATTCTCTCCAGCCAGCCTTCACAGTCTTCCTTTTGCCCTCTGGATACACAGATTCACTGCTGCCCCCTTCTCTCTTCAGTGCCTTATCTCCTGCCTGCATTGCAGAGACCAGCTCACTGTCCTCAAGCCATTCCTTCTGCCTCCTTCATCACCATCCCCACCTCACCTGTGCTTCTTGACGTACCCTCTTCCCCAGAACTCTCCCCATTGCCCTTATGGTTTCCTACTACCTTCTCTCTCCATCAAGCCATGCTCCTCTTCCTTTCTGGTGGCTCCAGAACCTGATCTGATAGGAATACTAGTAAGTTGTCAAGGAAATTGGATCTAATTTCTTTCCTCTCCTTACTTCTGGTGTTAGAAACACCTCACTGGTGAGACAAGATTTGCAGGTACAAAGAGATCTCTGCAGAGGAAGAAGAAGTTACCTTGTGAGTTGTGCTGTCTTCAGGCTTTGTCTGCAGTTCAGCTGGGGGGACAGAAAGGGAAGCTGGGGTGTATTTCTGGCACTCAGTTCCTCAGTTTCATTTAAATTCCAGTTACAGTTTCTAAATCCTCTATTGGATCTTGTCTTTCACCTTTTCCTTCATCAGATCCTATTCTGAGAGCAAATACTTCCCTTTTCCCATGTTTAGTCTGTTTTTAGGGGGATGGGATGGCCTTCTACTGGTATTGCAGTATCTGGTTAAAAGTGGCCTGATTTTAATAGCTGTTCCTTGGCTTCTGTTATCTAAAACATATGTTTTCTGACACTTAATGATAGTCTGTTCTCCTGTACATCCCAATGAGTATAAACAGCTGGTTATTTTCCAGTGTCAGTGAGTTTGAAATTAATGCAACTTATTTTCCTGTGGGGAATGGAGACATATGTCACTGAATTGTATTAATCGTATTATTTCCAAAGGGGAGAAGTGCAATGCAACTAGAACCAAAGAAATATAGAAAATTATTTATTCCAAGAGAGCATAAAATACATACACGTGGGAATAAACCTGTCTTTTTAAATTGCTGTGGGTTTTTGTGGTTTGTAGTGTTTTTCGTTTTGTTTTGTTTTAATTTCTGGTTTGATTCTTGTTAGAACTGAAAGCTAATTTTTCTAATGGTCTTCAACTGGCCCATGATAAGTGCCTGGATGATCTTAATTCCAATTCCCAAGGACAGGGTGTCCTGTGATACAGCAAGCTCTGTTTTGCATTTGAGTTCTGTTTTCTGTTCCAGCAGAACTGAATGGTTTATGGAGTAGAAGAGCAGGACGATGGAGGGATTACTTATTGATCATGTTTGAGGGAAAGACTTGCCATTGCCATCCTGGATGTTTTGTAACTGTTTGGAAAGGGATGCTGATAGGGCTGTGGGCTCTGCCCAAGGTCAACTTCAAGTCAGTGGAATAAATCCTGGTAATTTCATTAGGAGCTGAATCAGGCCTTTTCTAGATGAGGAAAGGGGTTTAGACCTCTGTGGCAGAATGTGGATGGACTTTGGACATTTAAGTTTCATCTGCAATCCAAACAGTCTCTGCTTATCAGCCATCAAAACCTCTTCTGCCTTATCTCTGCCGGTGGCTCTCAGTCTGCCACGAAGGTTCACCTGCACGTGCTGCATGAGGGGAACAGAAAATTTCAGCACAAACTTAAGCTTGTCCAACCCAGTGACTCAGACAATTTGCTTCCTCACTGTCCCTCAGGCTCAGAGAGTCCGCACTGTGTCTGGCTACACTCAGGGATATTTACTTAGGAACTGGGTTTCTATGGCTGTACCTTCACAAAAACTGTGCTGGTGGATTCCCTTTGTGTTCAGAAAGTGAAAGCAGAGCTAAAAGCTTCTAATCAAGGCGTTACAGCAAGAAGATGAGAGGAGGAAGGAGGGATGGAAACCCTCACTTCCAGACCTTCAGGGGCAAATCTGTATTTTGCATTGCCATTGATGGATAAAACAATTCCCCACCATGGCAATCCCCTAATTCCACGGGACAAAGCTATTAGAGGATAATCCTTGCCTAAATTGCAGCCCTATGCTCAAGCATTGGTTCCTCTAATGCTCTAGGATACAATTACAGAACAAGGCCTGGAAACCACAGCCTTTGTTCTGCCTTATTGCTTAATTGTTTAATGAAGTATTCACTTCATCTAAGTGAGTGCTTTGTAATTTTGTACTTGCATGCAGCTGGCAGTGGCAAAGAACTGGCTTTTTTACAGAATAATTTGTTCTCTTGGTGAAATGAGGTACCATTAAAGATATCAGGCTCCAATAGTAAATAATTCGAGAAATCTCCCCATAAAAGGAAAATCTCACCCTTGAAAGTGAGGAATGAAAGCACATTTAGTACTGCTGGGATTTTTTTTTCCCTTTTCCCCTTGGTGCTGTGCAAAAACAGATGGAAGAGGTGGTATGACAACTATAGTGCCATATCTTGCACTAGCAAGCCAGTTTCTGAGGCCAGGACACTGCTACCACATGCACCTCTCAGACTAGAATGGGAGAGGCTTTCCCAACTGAAAACAAACAAACAAATAAATAAATAAATACGCTTTATATCAAGATAAGAGCAATATCCAGACCCTTAAGTAAGTGCAAAGTCTCTATATACAAATGCAAATAACATTTCGGGTGTTTTGATCTTTTGGAGCTTTTATTTCTCTTTATAACTATACAAGGAGCTTAGACTTCAGAGAAATAAGCTCTGGGCTTGGCTATAATTTTTGGCTGGGGACCTGAGGTCTGGACACTGGATATCAGGAGATTTGCAATATGCTAGAGGGAGAACATGACCCTGGGAACAGGAGAAAATATTTTGAATGCTGGAGGCTTTTTTGAGTTCCAGCCATGCAGGGTCTCTTGCAAATGCTAAATACCATTTAAATAACATTGCCAGTCTGTAATACCAAGTTTTTCTTTAACAGCTGTGAAAGTGTTTTATGAATAACATCAGCACAGGCAGAACAAGTGAGGTCACCTGTGCACTAATCCCTTCCTCTCTTGCCAGCCCTGCCTCCTGGGAGGTAATGCCTGTGGGTAGTTTCTGGTTCTCACAAGGATGGGTGCTGCTTCACCGAGACCACTTTGCAGAGGGAGACAACAACAAGAGGGGGTGGTTTACAGGTGGTTCACTTACTGCTTTCCATGCAGACTCTGCTAGTTCATGGAGTGCAGATGATGGGAAGGAAACCATGACATAGTTGCATTTGAGGCATCACCAAACAGTACAGTACAGGGCACCTGTAGGTATATGGTAAATAGAAATATATATAGTTAATGCATTGTTCTTAGCCCCGAAAAAAGTAATAAATGGGTGACTTTAACTGTTAGGTTCCATTTGAAAGGCACTGCAATGCAAACCTTTTGTTTGTCAGGACACTTTGTAACTTGTTTTCATGCAACTACTATTTTCAACATCATTTAACAAGTCATTATAGCCCTTTTAATAAATTATAGACATTAACCTTGCCTAGGGTAACCGGGGGCAGGATTTTAATTCAGGCAGTGGAGAGTCTGTCCTCTAGGCCTACGTTCAAGATCACAGGAGTGTCAGAGCCCACATCAATTCAAGGGCCAACAGGAACACACCTGGCTCACAGCCATCTGTTGTACCTTTACGGTGCTGCCGGTTCCTGCCTGTGCCAGCGTGCAGAGACTTCCCAGGCCGCTTTTATCTGTGCTCACTCCAAGCTGCCTCTGTGTTCTTGCAGTTGGAACAGCCAAAGCGTGGGAAGCCCCTGGTCCCTTTGCCTTTAAGGATATACCTGCCAGCTTCTCTGTAGGGAGTTTCCTGCACTGACACAGAGGCAGGGATCTGACTCATGGCAGCTGGAGACACCTCCTGGAAGAGCTGTCATGGAATAGCCACAGGCAGTCGTGATTCAGTCCTGAGCAGTCTCATTAGCACCTGGCTTCTTAATGGCATCCTGTATATACTTATGTTACCAGCTATTTTTGTACCCTCCGTGCAACCAACCACTGCCTTAACAGGAACACTCTGTCCACATAAAAGAGTGTTTTATTATGGTTTATTTTCTTTCTTTCTCTCTTTATTTTTTTTTAAATCTATATGGAAATGCTTGCTTAAACTTTTGTTTAAACCTTCTAAAATTTAAGCTTATAATTAAGAGAAAAAAAAAATTTTGCTTAAAACTGATGTTCTCTCTCTTTTTCATAAAACCAACAATTTAGCTTCTTTGAAGAAAAGATTCAAAAAACGTTACAGAAGTATTTATTTAGTACATTTTTTGTTTAAAGTACTGTCTTGCCAGGTCTGCTATTTTTGCTGCTTATCACTCTGAGGTAGCATTTGCTTTTTGTTCCAAAGTTTCAGCTGTTTGCTTTTAGGGATGTTACTGGTCCTGGCTCGATATCTGTGGTTACAGATGGCCAGAGTCTCAAATGACTCCTGTCTGAACCAGCTTCTCCGAGTCAGGGAAGGCTCAGAAGTGGCAGAGGGGAAAACAAGCCCAAGGGCACAGGTCACTCTGCCTGGGCTCCCTGGGAGCACACCTGGGGCTGAGGCTGTCTGCTGCAAAAGGTGTTGAAACACGACTGACAAGGATGACTCTGGTCTGAGTGGAGCCTTTGTAGTGAAAACTGGCAAAGCAGTTGAATTGCACCTTCCACGCAGAGTCTGCTGGCCAGAGGTGTCCAGAGGCTGCTGGGCACAAAGCTGACATAACCACTACCCCTTCCCTCCTGGGGTGGACCCCACTTGCCACCCTGCCTGCCTATCGGTGTGCTGTGAGTGTTGACCTGGCTGGGTTCACTGCATTCCAGCGTTGTTTGTTTGAATTCCTCTGCAGCTTCAGCACAGCCCCCTGTACTGGCTGTTTTTGTGTTTGAAGCTGTAGATTTCCTTCACCACGGTGCCTTTGAACAATGCATGTGCTCCCCATCCTTCTTCTACACTGTGGGAATTTGGGGAGAATCAGCTAATAACCAGTGTTTTCTGAAATTCCAAATGTTATTAGTGGTATCATTATGGGTGCTCATGCTCTCTTACTTTTCATGAAGCCCGGAGTAAAGCTGAAGCTCAGATGAAGAGACACCTGGCATTTGTGTTTGTTCATGTTTACAGCAGCCTAATGATTACCTTTGCAAACTCCTGCATAGTGTTCACCTGCCCTGAGGGATGGAGTGACTCGGCAGGATATCTGCATTACAATTGGAATATTGTTCCTGCTGGGAGAGGACTTGAGAGAATATTTTTATTTTTCAACAGCTCCTGCTGTGCCTTGGCATTTACAGTCCATCTGGACTAACACTTTCAGCAGTTTTTTCTCTGCCCAGCAGACTCCGGGCCAGTAGCAACAAGCGCATTAGTTTGTCACCAAGCTGTGAGTAGCACAGTTGATCAGTTTTTATCTTTTGCTGCTTTTGGTATGTCACACAGAACTTCACAACTTCCTTTACAGGTGGGGAGGCTGGGTCCTGAAGAGAGGAGATGGTGCCACCTAGTTCATCTGTTAAGGAGAGTGGAAGAGGTGACACCAAAATCCTGGCTAGCTGAACTCTGGCTGGGAAACCCATCCTTGGCATTGCTACCTCTTCCTGAAAATCTGGGGCATGAAGGCATGATGGTCACACTCCTCTCACCTCTTCTGCCTGTCTTGTGATCCACTCTACTAGAAAAGGCTTTCTGAATCACTTGTTCCCTCTAGGATGTCTTACTAATTTACACAGACTCATTTGATCTAAAATTAAGACTCCTTAGGAAAGCCAGAGCAGCCAGGCTTTCCCAAACTGCTCTACTGAATGGGCTGGGTCCCCAGACACAGCTGTATTTCTCACAGGTGCTTTTCTTAAAGCAGAGCAGGGTCTCCTCTTGCTTCCAAAGACCTTCCTAGAATTTGGCACTGAGTCACCTGTCTTGAATCGGACCACAGCTGGAACCCCAGTATCATCAGTGAGGATGCAAAGGCTGGGGCTGCAGGGAAAGTGGGAGCAGGGAGTTCAGACCCCTGACTTGTGGGGCTTCCAGGGGTGCTTTCTCACGCGTGCTGGTCAGAGAGCTGCCCGAATAAACCAGGGGCTCATTCCCGGCGAGCAGTGGAGTAGAAAAGCCGGGAGCCGCTTCAAGCTGTGAGCTGTCATTGCCCTCTGCTGACAGCTTGGTGCGTCCCTGTAAGATCAAGTTTCTGTTCTAGAGCAAACCAGGATTTCTGAGGCTCTGCAGCAAACTGAAGGAACCTCCCTCCGACCGAGATTTTTGGGGTTTAGTGCTTGATTTATGTCCTTTCTCACTGTTGTAACTCAGATACTATGCATCAATCAATCAATCAATCACATATCAATCATCCCATATCAAAGACAAGCCCAGTGTTGCTGTTGTGCAAGGCATGGAGTGCACACAGAGTGAGAGCCAAATTTCCCCTGGAGTCCTTGTGGTGTACAGAGACAACACAGATAAAGAACACTGAAAAAACCAGGATGATCACACGTAAATCACTGAGATACTGAAAGGTCCAGCTGAGCCCACAAAAAGGCAGCTCTGCCTGGAACTCAGATGAATTCAAAGCAGAAATAAACCACAAGTCCTGACTACAAGGAGAACGGATCACACTCTTCGCATCTTCTTTTTCTCTTGTAAATTTTTTTCTTCACAAGGTTATATGACTCCTTAGCTCAACCAAAGCTGCAATTGAAATGCTGTTTGGGGGTAAAGCAGGCCAGGAACCAATGGCCTATGATAAATAGGAGGTTGGACTGGACAGCCACAATTCTTTTCTGCCTGTATCAGCTTGTCCAAGGTCATAGTGGAGTTAGGTGAGAAAGCCAGGAAGTGAATCAGTAGTGGGGCTTTTGGTTTGGTTTGGTTTGGTTTGGTTTGGTTTGGTTNTTTTGGTTTGGTTTGGTTCGGTTTGGTTTGGTTTGGTTTGTTGTTGGGATTTTTTTGTCCAGGGCTTTAAAATCTATTTTCCTCTTCTTTACATTTCAGAATTATCTAACAAACAGCTATAGGAATGAATTTAATTAAATCTTGTAGTGAGAAACGAGACAGAAAGGTCTGGGACGCTTTAAGAGATGTTTTTTCAGCCTATGAACTGCCACTGAGCTCTTTACCAGGACTTTTCCTGTGGTAAATTTACTGTTTGGATTCTGCTAGTTTGGTCCTTGTGAGTGCTGAATAAATTGGTCTTGCATTTCAACCATCCAGAGCCTCATAAAGATTTCAGGCTGTCCATGGAAATATTCTTGGGTTGTCTGCTCTGAATAAATGCTCATATGGAAAAGAACTAAAAGCTTACAGAAATATCTATAGACAGCAAATAAAAAGGACTTTTATCTTTGACAACTTCCATTTTACCGTGCTGAGTACACGGGAAGGACCGAGTGTGTTTTCACAGGCTCTGTAAAAAGATGAAAGTCCTCTCTTTATGCCAGACAAATGCTATTCCCCCATCAAGCAGCAAAGGCTTCTGATTTCAGCTGTTAAGGCCACTTTCCAAGCCCAGCTACGGGGAGGAGACACCAAAATCTAAATTCCTGAACTGTAATGGTGTCACTGTATTAAGCAGATTATAGCAAGAATAAGAGCAACAATAAATAATAGTGTTGATAATTAATAATAACCTCAGGCTAGTGACTAAGGGGCTGATTGTCCTTGCATGAATATTCTTGCTGGTTCCAATGAAAAAGGGGTAAATTAGGTCAGTTTTCCACTGCTCTGTGTGGGTGCTCTGGAGACCACTTTGGTGTTTCTCCTGCAGGGCCTTCTTTCAGAGAGCCAAATTCTCTCATTGCCCTGCTCTTTCATCTGTTACTTCTCTTTCATTTCTTACAGATTTTGCATTAAAACCTGATGCTTTTCCCCACAGCAGTATTTATGGCAGTGCTACCAGTTGGTAAATGTAACGTGCTGTTTTGTAAAGCTTTACAAATGTGTGTACTTGTATAAAAATCTTGGCATTTGTTAAAAAAAAATAAAATTAAAATTAGCCCCCAAGGACGGAGGGAAAAAGCAGAATAAGAGTTATGTCAAAAACAATTACAAGCAAATAAACAAAAAAAAGAAAAAGCACACTAATTTAAAATATTTATAACCTAATCTAGTGAGGTCTAAAAGAGAAGGGAGATTAACTCAGAAGTATTCACCATGTCTATATTTACAGAATATCCTAAGACTCAGAACAGAGGTTTTTGTTACATGATTGACTCCCTTAAACAACAGATGATAAAGTTCTAACGGCACACAGGGTGTATTTCATTAAACAGGTACAAGGAACAAAATATTAATTTCTAGATTGAAGACCACATTAGGAAAATGACTTCATGTGTTCACTTGCTTTTTCCTTTCCCCCACGTTCTCTATACAGTTTCCTAATTCTTTATTGTTTCTTTCCAGAAGCATCACTCAATGTCTACGCTGAGAATGATTTTGGGCCAGGAAGTGGAGAAGACAGAAGCAGGTATATATATCACATTACCCTTGATGCTGACAGGGCAGAGTTGACAGGGAAAACATCACTCATCTTTACAAACATGATTTCATCCACTGTAATTGTTTATAGGAGGACAGGTCTGGAATAAAACCTGAGTGCCACTTTGGAAGACCTAACGCCTTCTCTGTCAGCAGCAGCTGAGGCAGCCTGAATGTCAACATTCTCTTACTGCAGTTAATTTGTCCTTTAAAACTCCTTCAGAAAGCAGGCTTCCACTCCCTTAGACATGGCCCATTACATCAGACTTCCTGACACAGGGTTCTAAGGAGCCAAAATGTTGCCATCCATTCCCATTCTGCCTTTGCAGGAGGGGTTGTTCCTTCAGCACAATCAGTTGATGAGATCAATACCTAAACCCATGTCAAACCCAACAGGGTAACTTGCACTGCCATGCAAGTTAGTTTAGAGGGTTGGTTGTGGTTTTACCTGGGTTACAGGAATGTTTCTTTTCAGTTAACTTGGAGGGAAAATGAAATTCTCTCATATTAAGCAGCTAGGAACAATAGTCTCGAATCAAACCCATGGATCTGGCTTAAATTTTAGTAGTACAAATTCAATTAGTTATTCTATCACCTGATTTTGTTTTCAGTTTTTTCCTCTATAACAAACATGATCAATAAAATATACAATAACCCTGTGACACTCCCATTATCACAACTCCAGGATACAAATATTTAAGTATTAATGTTTTAAAACTCACAGCATGAAAATTACCACAGTTGGCCACATCAAAGTTGAATGAAGTATTTTTCCCCTTTCCAAATACACAGTGGTATTACAGGTACATTTCTACTATTTTTGTTTTAGAAAAGGTACAATTTTGATAAAAATAATTCCTAATATTGACAGCAAACAGCCAGGAGATAGTACATTACACTATGGAGAGTGGGAAGGGCACATCTCTGGTGGGTTTTTTCCTTCCTTTGTGAGTGTAAAACAGGATGGGGATACATTATTCAGTAGTGAAATTCAGAATTAGTATAATTAAGGTGCAATGCCAGTGGAATCAAGACAAATGAATCCTACTCATTGCAGTATGAGATTTGTCCTATAGCTTCAGGTCTTCATGGAAATTTAACCATTTGTCTATTCTCCTTATTGCTTAGAGAAAGCAGCCAGCATTTCCATGAGATTATTTAAATGCAGAATTATTAGAAAAGTTTGCAGCTACAGAGACAGATGGGTTTTACATAAAATCCCTGCTCTTTGTAGCAACCCAGTGTGATATTGAGCAAGATAATGGTCAGAAAGTACATTGCCAGGCTCCTAATGAGAAACTGTTGACAGCAGAATTACCCCAACATTCATCAAAAAGCCAATAAATGTCAAGCAAGGGGCCTTTGATGCAGTAGCTCATAATTCCTGTTCAGAAGCCTTTGCAGTCACTTCAGGGCACACAATCACCCTGCATTTCTGCTGATTTTACCGAAAACTTTGTTGCAGGAGAACCACAGGGAGCAGGTGTCAGCATTCCCAGTGCCCCTGTTCCAGTGCCACGGGCTCACCGAGAGACCTGGGGCACAGCACATTTGGCCTCAATTTCTCCATCTGCAACACGGGAATGACAGGGCAGGAATTACCCACAGGCAGTTCTGTGAAGGACACGGTGCTGCCATCCAAATGCTCAGAAATCATGAGCTAGACAGGAAAAACTCTGATGCTGTCTCCTGCCAGTGAGGTAGTCATGCATTTTTAATGTCAACCATGTCCAGCTTTTTGGGCCTTTGTAGTTATCTATTTTCAAGCTCTCTCCTCCCCAGCTACAGATTCCTTCAAACCAACGTGAAAATATTACTCAGGCTGATGAATTCTGGGTTGAGTGGCCTTAAGGAAACTTAAATAGGAAGTTTATATAAACGTTTATATAAAAGCTCATATAAACTGTTCTTTGGCTCTGTGGCACATAGAGGGGATAAATACCCTGCCCATCATCCAACCCCCTGCTTGTCTTCAGCATACATCCCCCAAATGGTTTGGTGAGGCATGTCATTGCCTGGCCCATGAATTAGGAACAACCTTGTGTTACTCTTCTTGTTGCTGCTCCTTGCCTTGTGGTTTGCCTTGTTCCTGAGGGGAGCCTGAAGCCACACCACAGGGGATGTGATCATATCCCCCAGATTCTGCCTGTATGTATCTTTCCTAAAATTGCCAGGTAAGGGCTCAGAGCCATTCTCCTAAGGCTTCCATGCACTCTGAGGCAGTTCAATCCATTCATACTGGCAATTCCTTGCTTGCATTTTCTTGATGGGTTTCCATTCCAGCTGTTCCTGTGTATATGAACCGAAAACATGTCCCTGTTTGTCATTCCAGGGATAAGCTGCATCCCAGAGGCTGTATGAAGATGGGGTTGTACTTAGTTTCTAGAGAAGGCTGAATGTGTGCCACATGCTATTAGGGTCACTTGAAACTGGGCTAATTACCTGGCAGACATCACTGCAGAGAGATCCTTTAATAAAAATGAATGGGGTGACAAGGAACAGGCTCCTTGCTATTCTGGGACAAACTCTTCCCTCAGGCAGCAGATAACCATGGTGGTAAGGCTCCCAATCTATCATTTGGTGTGCTGTTTCTTGGCTGTAGAACTTAATTAACAATTCTGGAACTGCTCAGTTTCCCTGTAAATCCATTAAATTAAACAATAAAGGCAGATGTGGGCAAAAATAAAAAACCCATGCAAGTCAGAAATGAAAAATTGTTTTGTCAGTCTTCAGGGGCTACTGCAGGAATGTTATAAAACCTGATGAAGCTTTTCTGTCCAGTGGGTCAAGCAAGAGAGAGAAATGTTGCTGTGGATGCCACCATTTTTGGGACTGATGATTACTAATTAAAAGGGCATGTAGTGACAGGACAAGAAGAAATGGTTTCAAATGGAAAGACAGTAGGTTTAGATTAGATACTGGGAAAAAAATGATTACTGTGAGGGTGGCGAGGCCCTGGCACAGATTGCCTGAAGAAGCTGTGGCTGCCCCATCCCTGCAAGTGTGCAAGGCCAGGCTGGATGGGACTTGGAGCAACCTGGTCTAGTGGAAGGTGTCCCTGCCCACGGCAGGGGGTTGAAATGAGATGGTCTTTGAGGTCCTTTCCAGCCCAAACCATTCTATGATGATTCTATAATGACATAATCACTTTATTGCATGAAATAGTACAAATACTGTGAAACCTGAGTTAAAACGTATTTTTTCTCTTCAAGATCTGAAAATACAAGATAGACATTTATTCTGTTTGTGATTTAGACTGAAAAATACCACAAGCCTTGAACAGAAGTGTTCTTAAGGATCTGAACTCAGTTGTCCAGAGTTCTGTGCTTTCTCACCTTCCACCCATTTGAACTGTGAAGGAGCTGGAGGCATTATGGTGCTTGATCCTTTACAGGGAAAGGCAAGGACAAGGTAACAGTCCTACCCTTTGTCTGTCACATAAACCACCAGAACACCATTTTTTATAGTTAACTTCCCCTCCCATCACCATTTTGTCTTGCTCAAGTATCTTAACTTTGCATAGCACCTCACTTCTGCCCAGTGAAAAGGCTAAGGACACCCATGTGTTTTTGGAGTATTAGTGTCCTACAAGGCCATTCATATTGAATGAATCCACGTGCAGGAATAATTTGACTCCACTGTGGTATAACTATTTTCAATGAAGTAATTATTCTTTTAAAATGCATTTTTTTCCTTCAAGAATTGCAAGCAGAAGTTAATAATAATGTCAAACCCCATCTGGTGTAGATGGCGATTCACTGCAGAATAATTTTTAAATATCTGAAGTAATATGCTCATCTAATCTGCCACTTATGCTTTAAGATGGCCAGTAAAACCATTTTATTACTGCAGTTAGCTGGAAAGAGCACTCTTCTGCAAAAATCAGATAATGTACTTATTCCTAAAAGCCTGGAACAAAAGAGCCAGTTGAGATTTGCTGAGTAGTTGCAAGATAGCCATTAAATATAAATATTTTTAAAAACAATTTACTCTTTCCTAATGCTTTTAGAGCAGTGTGTGGGAACAAAGTCTAAGTGCAGCATCTTACTGCATTGAAAAGGACGTGATGAAGGTTATTGGGCTCCAGACTTAACTCTTCTATCTCTTAATTGCTCATAACAGTTCCTAACCTATATAAACTATATGAGTTTATAAAAAACTTACCCATCTTTACTGCTGGTAACAGTAAAAGTTTATATTTTTAAAACAACTAGTCTCAGTGATGCACATCTTTCACAATTCTATAGAAACAAAGTATGTTGAATGGTGAATTCAAGTGTAAGTTTCCATTCCTCAAATTAAAAACTGCAGCAGAATTGAAAATTTCTTTATTTTCAACCTGTAGATGGAAAAGAGAATTGCCTTGTGGGGCTGTATAAATTATACAAGTATTTATATCACTGGTTTCAATGAAAGGCCTTTGGGGACAGTCTCAGGACTTTACTGGGTATCTGATTCACTCCAGAGGAGAACTGAGGAATGAACTAACTCATACAGACAGGGAATCAAGGACATGGGACAAAGCATACCTTAAAAAAAATCCTTCTTGATTGATGATACCTCTACATTTGGAGTTTTAGTAGCCACAGGTAGGATTTATTTGATCTAACTGAAGACATCTGTGATAAACACTTTGGGCTACTTTTACTGTGAACAAAGAATAAAAGACCCATCCATACCGTGATTCACCTGGTCTTGATGAGATGGATTGATACCAAGACTTGTATCACTCAGTATCATCATCAATAACACATCCTCAGCAAATCTGCAGGGGATGTGAAACTGGCAATGGCTGATGCACCGAATGGCCTGGCTTCAATCCAAACCAACCACAATCCATGTGGAAATGCAAGTTCCTGCACCTGGGAAGAATAACCCAAGCACCAGCACAGGTGAGGAGCTGACTGACAGAGCACAGCCCTGCTGGAACTGGGCTCACACTGGATGCCTGGCTCAATCCCAGCCAGCACTGCTCTCCCATCCCTGACCAGACAAAATGCACCTTGAACAGGACTCACTGGCCAGCACATGGAGGGCAAATTTTGTTCTTTGCTCAGCACTGGTGAGGCCATATTTTGACTGCAGTCCAGTTTTGGCACAACCAGCACAAAAGGGACATGATAAAACTGGCATTGGTCCACTGCAGGGCTGCCAAACTGGTTACTTAGAGAACCTGACCTACAAGGAGAGTGGAGGAAGCAGGGCTTGTTCAGTCTGGCACAGAGGAGTGTCAGTGTGGTCTAACTGCAGCCTGGGAGTGCTTGAAGGAAGTCACACACATCATGGAACTGAAGTTTCTCAGTAATGCCAGACTATGTAACAAGGGACAATGTCCAAAAAAAGCTGTTTCAAGGCTCAGATTGGACATTAAGAAAAAATATTTCACCATGAGGGTTGCAAAGTGCTGTAAGAGATTACCCAGAGGAGCAGCTGTTGTTGTCAAGTCTTTAAATCCATGGCTGAACTGCTGATAAAAACCCAGCTTTGAGCACAAGGATGGACTTCCCAACTAACACATCCAAGATTCTGTGATACACTGAAAACACATAGCCTGAAAATTACAGCTGGGTCAAGTCACTGCCAGGTGAGGATCTCTGCTAAAGCCCACAGGGTGGCTGGGACAAATGCTTGAACTGATACTGGAAAACCAGGATTTGCTGTGGGATACATGCAATTCATAAGCAGATATATTCATAAGGAGCAATGGACCACTGTTACAGGCTCACTGCTGAGAAAACCCATTTTCTTTGATTTTTCTTAATATTTATTACCTACTTAGAACAAATTTATTGTGTCTGGCATATGCAAGAAGACAAATTTAACTTTCAGTGAGAACAAAAATATAGTTCCCAAAGGCAACTGCGTGAAGAATCATAAAGCACAGCTAAGGTTAGTTAAGAGACAGGACTCATTTCTTCTCCTCCTGAGAGTGTGACCAGACAGGCTTACGCTTCTGGATAAAGGCTTCAATACCCTCCTGCCCATCTCTCAAAGTCAGATTGTCTACCATGACCTGAGTAGTCATTTTGTAAGCAGTGTCAAGGTCCTGGGTTATCTGTCTGTAAAAGGTGGCTTTCCCCAGGGCCAGGACGGACTTGCTGCTTTCACAGATCTTGTGAGAGATTTTCATGGTCTCTTCTTCCAGCTTGTCTTCTGGCACCACCTTGCTGACGAGCCCGTGCATTAATGCTTCTTGGGCAGAAAGAGGTTCACCCGTGAAAAGCATCTCTAGTGCCACCTGAACAAAGAAAAACATTGTATTAAATCAATCTAATGGCCTTATTGCTTTCTTTGTTTGGGGAATTTCAGCCCCCTCCTCCAAGTACAAGTCACTCCCGTAACAAATGTAAGGTTTAAATCTTTTGGCCTCCTAAGCTGCCAAGGACACAGTAAGAGGGTTCAGCAAATAGGACTGAGTCTAAAGCTAGTGTTTTTAAACCTGCCCAATGATTCCAGCTGTCCTTGGGTGACACCTCTGGGTTTCTCTTCAGCCCATGATCTCTAGTGATTGCTATAGGAATTATGAAAGATGTGGATCATATGCAATGTCAAATGACTGAACTTGGTATTTTAAGTTGGGCATATGTGCAGTTTTTGAAAACACCTGCCTTAGTTTTAAGTTTGGTATGAGTGGTTTTAAATATGTCTTCTTATAGCCACATCTACTTCAGTCTCCTGCTGCTTCCAGCATCTGGTACTTGAGGTTTCAAATTAAAAAATCCCCTAAATAGTCAGTGACTGTTCAATGTTATACACCAATAAAGATTTTTTTCCCATGACTCCTGATGCAATTGACCAATGCCTGAATCATAAGAGCTGATTATCCTCTTTAGTATCTTTGAAACCATGGCAACATTTCACTTGTTAAGCGGTAAAATCAACAATCCTGGGAACTGCAGGGAATGTTCTTGCTACTTTGAAAAGTGGCACAGAGAAAAGTATATCCCACAGATTTTAAAAAGGGAATCACACCCCCCAGAAATACTAATTCAGAAATAGTTAAAACTGTACACTGTAGCAGACTTGGAAAAAACCCCATGGGCTATATTTGCACAGGATGGCCTCACAGATGGGAAATTTCAAGCTGAAGCTCTTATCCAGCAATGGGATTTGTGCAGTTCAGTCACTGCATCTCAGTAGAGCCCTGCTGGGCTTGCAGAGTCTGCCTGCATGAATCCAGCTGGATCAGAACTTAAAAATTTCTATTCTCAGTTACGGAAGCTTTACAGGTCGTACCATTTTTTATGCAGTGATAGATGTGCAGCCACAATCAGTAGGACATAAAACAGGAAGACAGTATAGGAGGGTTTCAGATGCTATTTAGAGCATCTTGATCTACAGCCAGGCAAATCATGCTGGCAGTGAAATGTCACTGCCTGGTGAGAATTGATACCTCGGTGGGATTGTTATCCTGGACTTGCAGGAGTTCCCTCCTCAGGGGAGAACATCATTGGTGAAAGCACAGAGCTGTCTGCTGGAAAGGAAAGGGATCACTGAGCTGCTGTGCTGCTGGGATGAGCTCGTGCTGGTTGGAATTGCATCAGTAGGAAGCTGCTTTCCCTAAACAGAGTTCATCCCTTTATTATTTTTCCCGGTCCAAAGGGTTATGGAGATGCCTTTTGAAATGAAGTATTTTGAACGCTGTACCGCAGCAAAGTTCAGCCAATGGAACTCCTAACACAGAACCTACTTCTTGCAAAATTACAAAGAATATCTGGGAAGGCAGCCTACCTTTCTTGGAAGAGATCTGCCCAAGGCCACAGCTGGTGTGGAGCAAAACAGCCCAATGTTTACTCCAGGAGTAGCAAACTGGGATTTCTCACTTGCCACAGCGATGTCACAGCTTGCCACAAGCTGACAGCCTGCTGCTGTAGCTAAGCCATTTACTTTGGCAATCACTGGCACTGGAAGTTTCTGGATTAAAGTCATAACCTGCATGCACAAAAAAAGGTGGTCAGTATGGAGATTTAGGAAGACACAATCCTCAAAAGTACCTTTCTCTATTAATGAAAAAAAGTCCAGAACTGTTGGATCTTGGCTCCTTCAGATGCAGCTTTCACACATGGCTTTTACAGCATTCCTTAAATATGGGTTTGGCAATGTGTATAGAGATCACTATTAATGGAGGAACTAGAACAAAAGGTATCCAAGTACCTTCTGCTGTCACACTAAGCAGGATTAGGGATCAAGTTCTAGTGCTGTCACAATCAAAAGGGGTTTTGCGATTCTCTCCAAAGGCTCCAGGATTCACTTTTAACATTCCAACCTCCAGGACTGTCTTTATAACAAGAACTTGTATGTTCTGCTGACTGGGCAACAGTCTTATTTTCAGATTGTTTTATTTTCACATTGTCTACTCGATGCTTAAGCTGGCCTTGAGTTTCTAGCTAGATGCTGGGAAAACATTTGGTCAGAAGTAATTTGAAGGTGATTATCTCTAGATATACAGGAATGACATTGCCCTAATATTCAGCTGCAAGAAATGCTGGCTAAACTAAGGAAGACACTATGACTCTACCCATTGTTGGAGACATGCACATTGTCACTGCAGCCCTTTTATTTACATGTAGAGAAATCCAGGGAAAATCTAATTCCACAATTAAAATAGCAGAGCAGCAAAAAGCAAGGAAATTGGAACAATAGCCTGTGCTTTAGCACGCAAGTGAGCAGTACTGTCCCTCCTCAAACCAATGCTTGCTCTTCAATACCAAACACAGCCAGTGTCACTCCAAAAGAACCTACCTCAGCACATAATTCAAATACTTGGGAATGATGCTTCACGTCATCTTGAGTTGACAGTTCCTTTAAATCATGACCAGAACAAAATACAGGTCCTTCAGCTGCAAAGAATTTCAGGAAAAGTCAGTCTGAATGAATGAAGAAGCCAGGGGCAGTGGCATGTCAATGGCTACTAAAGGGACAGGGATGAGATGCCAATGGTCAAAAGGGAGTTTGAGGAGGGACTTTGTACAGAGTTCCAAAATATCACCATCTGGGTTTTGTGACAACTTTAAATTGCCACAATATAACATTTAACCACAGTAACACCCATAAACACTTTTCCAGGCCTAGTTTTACTTCCATTCCAGACCCTTCACACCTCTGACGCCACTTTCTTGTAAGGATATTGTTCAAAACAGCTCCTTGCTATAATGCAAACTAGTCAGCTGAAGCAAGGCTGGAGTGCTCTGCTCTCAGACTGATAAAAGTTAGTCTCTATTTACTGCACCCAGAATTAATTATTAACTTTTGCTGAAGAAGCATCAATATTTTTTGTGTGATGACATTCAAGGTCACAGTGGAAAAAAAAAGGAAAAAAAGATTGTTCTGCTGGAGGAGAACCAGAAGGGCTGTTGTGGTGTCTTTTCCCCTGCTGCTAAAACTGTCATCTAGAGAATCACAAAAATTATGCCAAGGGTTTGGGCAGCAAAACAGCAGATTTCTGTGGAATTAAGCTTTGGATTTGCTAAGATCAAAACACCCTTTACAGATATGCAATCTTCACAGTAGTTTTCCTCTGTCATGAGGATATGTGCTTTGAGAATAAAACACTGTGATGCTTTTTAATCCTTCAAAACTTCTCAGATATTTGCATGGGTGTGACATTTCCAGCTACAACTATATAAGAGCCAACCTTACCTATGGATTTGCTTCTTATGGGTAAGAAATAAACAAATAGTATCAGTGAGCTCATGGGATCAGCAATATATATATAAAAATTAATCACACGGCATATACGCCTTCTTGAAGAAGAATCCACTGCAAAGTCTGTTAAAGACCCAAAGCACTCCCCGAGAAGTCTTTTATTGTCTTGAAATTTCTTCTTTTGCATTCCATTCAGTAAGGGAACTGGCAACCAACAGGAACAAGCAATTCCTTTTTAAACTAAAACAAACAAACCAAAGGCAATTGTGCTTGCAAACTGCCAGGGCACTGTACTACCAAAGAAGAACCTGGAAAGTTTCACAAAATCTGTAATTGCTGTTGGAAGTGCTGAATATGAATATTTAAACTCACCCTTGTGAAGTCAGCTCACTTCCATTGGTGTGTGTGTGCACTAACACATAGTGTTTTCCTCTACATACAGAAAACAGCATCATCCTAAATTAATAAAACAATTTCTCCGAGGTATTTGGAAGGGGGCAGAGGAAGGTTATCTTAAAATAGCAGAGGGGAAAAAAGACGGCTTAATAATGGCTCAAGTTTCATTATCTTCAAGAACTCTACAGGTTAATGCCTAAATGGAAAGAAACTAATAGGCTCTGAGAGAGACTGTTTTACATCCGTGGGTTATGGGTGACTGTGGTACTGATATTGTTGTGTCTCCCTGCTGTGAGAGTTTTAAAAATAGTTATGACAAACGAGTGGAAATAATTTGGCCAATCCTGGCTCTGAGGAGAGCAGAACACTTGGCTTTGCAGAAACCCTGTGAGCCCTGTTTACCTGCCACAGGAGGCAACAAGTGTCACCCCAGCTCAGCCTCTTCCTGCACAAAACCCCTATCTGGGAATGCCATCGCTTTATTTTGGTAACTGTTAGAACCTGGCTTTTGTTCTGTTTGAAGAATTCTTCAGGCATGGAAATACACACATCCTGAGGCGTGTCTCTGCTTAGACATGTTGGCTGGAAACAAAACCCCGACAAAACTGCGGGTGGGATGTTTATGCCACATTGGAGAACGGGGAATTAAGAACAGGAGAGTGGAAAGTGGGATGGGTGTGCACAGGGATACAGGAGAGGGGAAAGTGGGATGGGTGTGCACAGGGATACGGGATAGGGGAAAGTGGGATGGGTGTGCACAGGGATACACGAGAGCAAAAGTGGGATGGGTGTACACGGATACAGGAGAGGGTGAAGTGGGATGGGTCTGCACAGGAATACAGGACAGAGGCAAGTGGGATGGGTGCACAGGGATACAGGAGAGGGGAAAGTGGGATGGGTGTACAGGGATACGGGTCGNGAGGGGAAAGTGGGATGGGTGTACAGGGATACGGGATAGGGGAAAGTGGGATGGGTGTGCACAGGGATACACGAGAGCAAAAGTGGGATGGGTGTACACGGATACAGGAGAGGGTGAAGTGGGATGGGTCTGCACAGGAATACAGGACAGAGGCAAGTGGGATGGGTGCACAGGGATACAGGAGAGGGGAAAGTGGGATGGGTGTGCAGGGATACAGGGATATGCAGGAGTACAGGGGAAGGTCTGACGGGCCGCAGGACACCAGAGGGTGTCAGGGCCAGGCCAGGCCAGGGCAGGCCAAGAAGGCCAGGCCAGCACAGGCCGGGCCGGTCCCG
>VXBX01005896.1:1111455-1133391 GCA_013400415.1 Scytalopus superciliaris | reverse complement strand
TGGCTGCAGCCTCCCTTCAGGGAGCTGCAGAGAGCGATAAGGTCAGAGAATCTCGGGATTCAAAGCGGCATTAGGGCTGGAAGGCACCTCTGGAGATCACCCAGGGCATGGGGAGCCGAGGTGGGTGACACAGGAGCACATCCAGGTGGGTTTGGGATGCCCCAGAGAGAGGGAGACTCCGCCACCTCCCTGGGTAGCTCTGCCACCCTCCAGGGAAAGATGTTCTTACTCATGTTGAGGTGGAACTCCTTGTGTTTTGGCCATTAGGTCCCCGCTGAGCCCCGGCTCCCTCAGCTGCTCCTCATCAGGCTTGTGCTCCAGACCCTGACCCAGCTCCATTGCCCTTCTCTGGATATTCTCCAGCACCTCCATGTCCTTCTTGTCGCCAGGGCTGAAACCTGGACACGGGATTTGATGTGTGGCCTCAGCAGTGCCAAGCAGAGGGGGATACTCTGCTTCTTGTGAAAAATCACTACGAGACCAAGAGCAACTGGTACGGGATGGAATTCATTTCTGTGGGGCTTGGGGTTGCATACTTGGGAACTACAAAGATTATAGTTTATTCCCTGGGAACTCATCATCATGATCCTGGTCATGGAGTAGACCTTGTATGTTCTGCTTGCTTCCACAGAGTCCCTGTGATGCATCCAAGAAGAAAAAAAAAAAAAACCAAAAAGACAAATGTGATTTTAAGAGGTGAGTTGGTGATTTTAAACTTTAAATGTGCATTTAAATTTCAAAGTATTTTAGGTATATATATATATTCACAGTTTAATGATTGCTTATGCTTCTGGTCATCCATGTTGCAGAAGCCAAGCTAAAATGAGGGCACAGAGAATAGAAGCAGTATAGAACAGAGAGTCTGCTATGAGGGATGAGGGGAGTGTTGTTCCTTGAGTCCAGCAAGACAATTACAAAAGGATTTATGGCTGCTGTCTTGAGGACAAGCATTTTGCAGTGTAAGAAGGCAAAATGGTACAGAAGGTGGACAACTCTGGGCACTGTAACAAACAGGTATGCACTGAGCATTAACACATCAGATCTAGAAATGAAGGGACAGACTGCCATTACAGGAGTGAGGGTGTGGAACAGCCCTGCCATAGAAGCCACATGGATAAAACCTTTTTGGGTTGTTCTGTTTTTTTAAGAGGGAGCTCAGGAGGCTTCTAAAAGGGGTTATGTGATGTCCCTGCCTAGATTACCAGAGGAATGGATCTGGGAAAGAAGGTCCTTCTCCACTGGGGTTTCTGCTGAACCCCAAGGCTCTCCTTTGCCAGCTACTGGCACAATGCATAGTAAGTCTTCCTAGTTTGACAGACACACAACTCTCTGCAGACCCCAATTACTCAAAATAGTTCTCAGTAGTTTAAAAATGCCAGTTTGCAATACAACCTCTCACATTCCTTTCATTCTTCCGTTCTCTGTTCACTCCCAAGAGCGATGACCCCTCCCTCTCACACCTGGCTCAGGCAGTCTCCTGGAAAGGAAGCAGCTGTGTGGATGAGGCAGCTGGGGAACAACCTCATCTGCCAGGAGATGCTGACAGGCCCAAACTCCAAGCAGCCTTGTTCCACGAGATACAGGTGCCCTAAAAGGAAATAGATGTATATCCAGCAGATGTTCCTTGTAAATGTAAATCTGTGCTCCTGATCCTTGTCAGTTTTTGCAAAGTACTTGTAGGTTCCCAGATGTGTCTCAAGTTTTTGTCAGTGTCTGCTGAACCCCTGCAGCTTTTCTGACTGTACTGGCAACTGGGGCTTCTAAGTTCTGAGCAGCAGCCTCATAAAAGAACCACTTGAACTTTGTGGTTAATAATATATTTACTAACACAGACAGTAACTTAATGTGGGGATGCACTTTCTGCTTACTGATTTTATATTGCCTGGGCTCTGTGACTCTAAGAGCAGCAGTGGTTTGTATACATTTCATAGTGTTGAAGGGCAATGACAGGCCTGAGAGCTAATTCTGCTTTGAGCTTTTCCCACTTGCCCATTTTTATTTTCTTGTGGTCGTTTGTGCCTCATGGTAATTCACTGAAAAGTTCTTCCAAAATTTACTTTTAATATGTGATAGGAATCTGTAGGAAAATAAATAATTCCATTTAGAAGCAAATGAGATCATCTTAAATAGATCTCAGCAGTGTTCAAAGTCCCTGCTTGGTGTGGCAAAGGCCAGAACACAGAGAACACTCAGGGAAGAGTTCCCAATCCCCTGCAACTCCAACCAGTGACCTCTTTCAAGCTTGTGAATACAACCTTATTTTTTCCCCTTCCAGTTCCTTCTCTTTCTCCATCTGCTTGTCCTTTTTCTGTCCATCTCCAAGGAAATAATTTTTTTTTTTTAGTCTTCTCCAAAAAGCTTATTTTTTATATAGTATTTCCAGCTCCCTGGAAATTCTGTTCTTTTTCACTTTGACTGACAACCTCATGTTTCCTTTCACACCCACCCCCATTACAGATTGTTTTTTGGCTGCAGCTTCCCCAATGCATTTAGCAGACCTGCTGCTGCCTTCTTTGAGAAAGTACTGAAAAAAAACTTTTCTAATTTCAGGCAGATTCCCTTTTTAATAGCATTTGCCAGCAGCATTGTGGTTATGGCTTCCAGCTGGAGACAACAAGGAGCCAGGACTGCAAGTACCAGACAGGGCTTTTCTAACCTTTAGCTGTAATGATCCTCATATAAAATAAAAAGGGAGATGACAAGGGATATATGATGCAAATTCATTGTTAGGTCACTACAGACACTTTCAGGGCATCACACTGTGCAGGAAATGATGTTTGGAGATTCAAGTGTGCTGCTGGGGTCTCCGTTGTAACGTTGCTAGATGGCTTGCCTGGACAATAAAGATACAGGAGCCCTTTCTTTATGAAGCACAGGTATTCATCTGGGTCTTTATTTCCTTGGCTTTCAATGATCCCAGGTGGGACATGCATCTTGCAGGAGCACCTGCTATTATAAATGGCAGCTCATCCCAGGGCAAAGGCAGAGCTTGTTGGGATGCAGCTGAAATGTAAAGCACATCTACATACCCATTTGTAAATGAGTAAATATATTCAAAAAGACACTTCTATCTATTAATTGGAATGCTATGGTGAAAAATTGGGACTATTCTGTGGAACATGGGGCAGACACATCCCTAGCTGAATTTCATGCAAATTATTTCTTGTGAAATGTTGGCATTCCCACAGGATCTTGTGACCTGCTTTTCAACACTGCTGAAGGCATTCAAATCCCACGAGGAGCCAGGGGGGTTCAGCACCTTTAGAACTCAAGGACTGCTTAATTCTGGTCAGGTGTGTAGTAGTTCTAGGATAACAGGGAGAGCAGGGCCCTATTCTTGCACCCAGGCCAAGGAAAATGATTTATTTTCCTGCTTTGTGAATTCTGCTAGCAAACAGATAGACAACTGCATTATGGTCTCTCTGATGTGGAACCCCCCAGGACTGACTAAAGAAAAGATGAAAAAAGTTCTTGCATTTTTTGTTCCCATTTAGCTAGGACTCTGAGTCCCAGCACCACATGGTAGGTGCTGTTGATGTAGCATTTTTTACTGTGTCCTGAGACAACTTATGCTTTCTATATTCGTGTTGAGATAGAAATAGCACAGAAACCTCAGGAAAATACTCACTTCGGCTGGGATTTTCTAAGGGCATTTCACTCTGTCTACACCTGGAATTCATAAAGCCTGGCTACCAAACCTCCTTTGGGTTCTAGCCTTGTGTTTGTATTTGTTTTCTTTGGTTTTGTTTCTTTTGGAAAGATATTATTATACTTTAGTTATAGAAAGATAAGTAATGTATCAGCCTTTTCCTTAGTGTGGCTTTAATTATTAAAAGTAGTACTTAAAAATCAGTTATAGGATTAATGTCTAGGAGACTATCAGAAAAGTTTAGCATGTATTCCATGAGAAAGTGATTTTAAAAAAAAAATAAATTAGTGATTATTCTTATAAAAGAAAGTATTTGAATCCAGTTTTAACTCCATGACTGATATTGAGAATTTTTAGTAACCTGTGAACCAGGTTAAACATCTTCCCGTCAGGCTCAGATCGGGTCCTTACCTGGCAGTACTGCTGCCTCCTGCCCTTACATTTGGCATTCCTTCGGCAAACAATCCGGTGTCCCGTTTGCTTTAGGCGGTAGACACAAAGCTCCCAGGGTCAGTCCCGCTGCAGATTTTCGCAGGCGCTGCTCAGAGCTGCTTCCCTGTCACTGTGTGGCAGCACTGCTCCGTGTAATGGACGCTCCTTATTTTCCCTTCAGCCCACGAACCAGCTGAACGACCAAAAGCCCTTTTGTCACTACATCCATCCCTGTAGCTCTTTATTTGCTGTTTTTCTCTTATCCTCCCCACACTCACCTTTTATCGTTCATTGTCCTCACTTCTAAAGCGATTCATCATCAGATTTTTTGTATATGCCTACCAATTGTGAGATTCTTAAGATGTGAACAGTGATCAGAGTTATATATGTGAGGCTATAACAGGCTTGGAAAAAAGGTGGCATTCATTTCTGCCCTCAGAATATCTAACCTTAGGTTCCCAATTTAGATAGTTCATCCTGCAAGGCTCCCTACACAATCAATAGAGATGTGCTCTCCCCTGCAGAGCTGGTCAGAGCATCTAAATTAGCTGCCTGCTCCCAGTGTCTCTCCAGGCTGCCTCCTGCTCTCTATTGATTGCACCAGCGCCAGGGTTTAACCCCTGCTGGCAACTCAGCCCCAAACAGCTGCTCCCACTTCCCTCCTCCAACAGGATCGGGGACAGAGTCAGAATGGTAAAAGTGAGGAGACTCATGGGTTGAAATAAAGACAGTTCATGGGTAGAGCAAAATCACACAGGGAATTTATTCCTTGGCAGGCAGGTGTCCAGCCATCCTCAGGACACCAGGGCTCCAACAGTGGTCACTTGGGAAGACAAACACCATCACTGAACATCCCCCCTTTCCTTCTTCTCCCAGATTTACATGCTAACCATGATATCATATGGTCTGGGATATCCCTTGGGGCATTTGGGGTCAGTTGTCCCAGTTGTGTCCCCTCCCAACAACTTGTGCACCCCCAGCCTCCTTGTTGGTGGGGTGGGGTGAGGAGCAGAAAAGGCCTTGACTGTGTGTAAGCCCTGCCCAGGGTTGATAACACATCCCTGGTTCCAGCACAAATCCAAACCAGCCCCATACAGGCCACTGTGAAGAAAACTAATTCTTGTTCCAGCTAAAATCAGCATAGTAAGGAACAAAGGCAGTCTGGTCAGATGGGTCTTGCAGGTGAGGTGAACCTTCCTCTCACCCACATGAAAGGTACAAACACTGATCTCAGCCCCAGGGACCTCACTGGCAGAACAGAGTACCAGAATGCTCTCAGCCTGACAATCCTCTGAGTGTTCCTCAGGATTCGCTTCCAGGAGTCAGTGTCTCTCTGCTGTGGTTACAGACAAAAACACTGCTGTGAATGAAGAGGTAAATTGCAGCTGCTGTTTGGGACCAGGAGCAAAAATTTGCCTAATGTTGTCCATACTTGTGAACAGCCATCATGGCTTGGCTTTGCTTCAAGCCACTTCTGCAAATGACAATTCTTACCACAAAATTACACCCTCTACCCACCTTGCCCATCCCTCTGTTAGTAACTTCTTTTCTGTAGCAAAATATGTTGAATTTTCTGGATTCTTCCCACTCACCTGTTTCCTGCCCTTTGGCCAATTTTCAGCTCATTTTAATTTCTTTCAATCCTTTTCATTCCACAAAAACCATTGTATTAAAACCAGGAAAAATATTTATTTTTCAATTACATTGGATTTTTATCCAACAAGAATACCAGAATCTTACAACCGAGCATAAGAACAACAGAATCCTAATAGTTAATGGTTCCTTGGCACCACCAACATCACAAGATCCACAGGGATAATAGAGACAACATTCACCTTGGGTAGGAAAGTTTACAAAGTCACAGAAAAAAATTAGTCCAGTCAGGAGTTGAAGCCAGGCATTTCCACACCAGACCGGGAAAAGAGGAAGAGGAGGAGGAGGCTTTCATGTGTCCTCAGCTGAAACATTTCTTGGAAGGGGCTTGACCCAGAACACTGCTCATTAATGGGTTGGCAGTGACTTAATATCTCAGTGGCCTCTATTTTACCTCATCTTACCTTCCATCTTATCTCCCCTGTGCTGTGACAGATGTGGCAGCCATGAGGCAAGAGCAGGAGTCACCAGGGAAGCTGCCAACTGCTCGTGTGGATTTTCTTTACAGTAGGAAATGCCAGGCAGCAGTTTGGGCTCAGACCATCCATCTGGCCCTAATATTCTCCCTGCACCCTTTTATCTTATCAAGGCCACACATGTTAAATTCACAGTGTATTGGCACTTAGGAAGGGGCGATGGCCTGATCCAACACAGCTGTCCAATATTGTGGAGAAACATCCTGTAACTCTCTGTGTCAAAGTGCTCGTGGTTCCTGTTTCCAGGCAGAGGAAACATTAATAGACAACGAGCAAAGAAAATCATTGTGTATTTAGGGAATACTAACCCATACATGAAAGGGGGCATTTTTACAATAAGAATGATTTTACTTCTGAAGGAAAGAAGAAGCTTCAGCAAATTATGTCTGCCAGTCCCCCAGATCTGTCAAGGAGTTTGGGAGAGTTGTTAAAGGTTGCAGGAAAATTACTGCTGAGGAGAAAAAAAGACAGAAATGAATGCTTACCCTGAGGAAAAGGCTGCAGCAGGAGCTCAGTGATCATCTCTCTGGTGTGACCTACTGACCAATCCATCGGCATGCGTGCCCATCGATCCTCATCGCTCGGAGCCAGACCCAGCCTCTCACCCAGCAAGGAGTTATGGGTTGTGGAAGGAAGCCGAGACACAGACACACTGAGAGAGAGGGATTACATATCAGGGGAACTTCAGGTCACTGTGACACTGCATGACAGAATTAAAATGAGCTGTGAACAGTCTTTGCTAGTTCTGTAATTGAAGAACAAACCCATGTTGCTACACCCCTCACACAACATTGTGTTGCCAGCCCTCTTGCTCCCCCAGCATTCCTCCAGCCCCCCTGACCATTCACAGAGCAGATGTGCTGTGGGGTGAGGAGTTTGGGGTTTTGGCAGGTTGAACACAACAGTCGAGTGCCCAGTGAAGTCTGTGGCTCTTCTCTTATTCACGGTGATAATTTGGGTCCCCAGTCTCTGTCCAGCCATCATTGTTCTTAGGAGAGGTGGATATTGAAGATCACTGAGAACCCCAACCTGCTGTCAAATGTATCAGGAGACAGACTGATTATATTTCCACAGGAAACCAGGCTAAAATAACCTTCATGATCATGTTAAACTCCTGCATTTGAAATTACGCTGCTGTTTTCATGAACAGCCTCCTGCACAACAAGCAACACTGCAATAACCTAGAGATTTTCATCATTATTCATCTGCTTTACTGAGAGCTGAACCAATTAGTATTGAAAAGATTCTTAATATGGCAATGGATTTATCAATTACCAATGAACATTTTAATGAACTAGTCCAACTAGTGAATTTTTAGAGTTCCATTTCTTTCAAACAGTGAATTGACTAGTTCATCTTTGGTTTTATTTTACCTTTTCATTCCACTTGCGACAGAAACTTGTGCTTGTGTTTCACAAGGCAGCAGAAGAGACATGTGCAAGCTGATTTCCACCTCTCTTTTCACCAGAGGCAAGGAAATCAAATGCTTCCTCAATTTACATCCTACTTAAATCTGGGTACATGATTTGTCCAATTAGATCTGTACAGTATGCAAAATATGAGGGTTTAGCTAGGGCTCTTTAAAATAATAAAGTTTAATAGATTGCTTATTTTTAAACATGGCCACCTGCATTTCTCCTTCATCAGTATTTATGTGTTCAGTTCTGGAGGAGGCAAAAGAAGGCCATTTATCTAGGTAGTAATTTATTTAAATTTGGATTTCAGTGACCCTTGTGGGTCCCTTCCAACTCAGGATATTCTGTGATTCTATGACTTTTCTTTTTTTTCCCCTTGTTTCAGGAATACCTTTTGTGCCTGGCATGTTCAGCTCTAGGAACTTCAGCACCTCAGCTGATACTGCTATTCCCAGCAGGAACCTTCCAGAGGATGAACAGCATGTGTTTGGACATCTGAGGCAAATGAAATATGATTATATGAATTAATTATGGCCGTGAAGTTTTTCAAGTTCTTCATGTTTCTCATGAACATACACATTTGGTTGTTGACACTGGCACAAGTTTTCATTTGAGCTGCTGAGCATGGAAGAGTTTCTGACTGTGCAAGCCAGCTGAATCCCAGTCCTGTCTGAAGCCAGTGGCTGGATTCTTACGGATTTTACTGGCGCTAGGTTTCCATCTGCCAGTTTTCTGGACCTGGCACAGCAATTTTCAATCATTGACACTAGTGGCATCTCATGACAGCTCATGAAGACTTACTTTCAGCTTTTGGATATACAGTGCTATCCAAACTAGGATGGAACTGGATGACTTTTAAGGTCCTTTCCAACCCAAGCTATTCTGTGATTCTGTGATAATAGATCTGTGCAGTCTCAGAGCTGCAACATCACAAAATGTAATTCAGACAGCACCTTGGATCCCAAAAACTGCAGAGCAGCCTAAGTACATAATTGCACAGCTTTTTGATACTAGAAGACCAACCACTTTTCTTCAGTGCACATTAGCACTAATCAGTTATCTAGGTCTGGGCCAACCTATAGAAGTGAAATTACAGGGACATTAGGAAGGTAAATCATGTGTATTACATGAGTGCCTAGGGCTGACAAAGTACAAGGCTCCTCCACTACAAGAGACTGTACTCCCTGCTCCAAAAATGCTCAGAGCTGGAGAAAAGCAGCTGAATGTATTCGTAAAGTGAAGGCTGTAATTTGATAGCAAGCACATAGGTTATGCAGTATCTTGGTGATGTAAGAGTCAGTTTGAGAATACCAACAGGAAGAAGAGAGAAAGGAGAAGAGATTCTGAAAAGAGGATTGTTGGCAGTAACAGTCACAGGAGTGGAATGAAGCTGATGTAAGAGATTTTGAGCAGAGGGGCTGGAACTCCCAGTGAGTGTGGGTGCACGTTGAGCCAGCACTGCAGAATGGCTCTGGGGGTGGTTGTCACTCCTGCCTTGGCAGCTGCTCTCGTGGCTTGCTTCTTCCCCATCTGAGACCTGGCTCCCCCAGAAATGGGGACTGCTCTCAGTATAGATGTGAGCCAGAACATCTATAGTTTATCTTTTTGTCTTTCTGGCCTCCCTTTTTAAGCAGATTTAAGTAGTGAAACACAGAGTACACACAGGGATGTTTGCAGCAACATGTTGAAAATCTTGGCCCAGATCTTCAAGTTTAGGAACTAAGGCTGGGTATCCACAAGCTAAACTAGAATGACTTTAATGCTGGTTTTAAATTCAGTCTGGCTTCTCGCAGCCTCATTGATCTCATGATATAAAACCAGAAATGTTTGATTCCCCTTTGCTTCTTCACCAAAACAGCTCTAGGTCACATCAGGATTTGTCCTGCGCTGGGGGAGTTCTCCTCTAACACCCTGAGCTGTCAGTTTGTTTCTTCCATCTGCTCTTTTCTGCTTGAGGAGGGATTAGAACTGGTCTTGAGGAATCCCCATTTTCTTTTTATAGCTTCACACTGATTCACCATGGGAAGGGGTTCAGGGGTAAGGAATGTTGCAGGCTGTGAACTACATCCTGCTCAGCTGCACACCTACGGCTTCCACTCATTTGTAAAAAAAGACTGACACACATCCAAGAGGATAATTTGGTTCTGTTCCTGTTATTAGACCTGCATGACTTAAAAGTACTCAGAAATAGTTTTCTGGCTTTTGGACACCTGTTATTATCATTAGAAGACTTTATTACTGTTTGTAGGAAGAGGTAGGACTTAGATGAAGAATATTTCTCCTCTCAATATCCTCAAGTCTAATGTTCCCCTTCCAGTTATGTCCAAACATGACACCTGGAACAAAAAAAGCCAGTCTCCTTTCTTTGTATGGACAGGTAATTTGTAGCTGCATTCTGTCCAAGATTCGGAATAACCCAAATTATGTGGGGGATTTTTTGACCTATTTCTTTCATCCAAACAATTCTCATCTACAAAAGGAAATCAAATATTGTCCAGTCATACAACAAAACCCATAGACATTATTTTAATATATTTTAAGAAAAAGTACACTTAAAAACTTCAGCTGGGGGTAGGAGAATGCAGTGGATGAGCCCATCTCAGTGTCCCATCCAGTTATGTTTTCTATGATAATATGATTGGAAAGAGGATAATTATCAGCAATATCCAGTGTGAACACAGGAGCAGATTTGGAGTGCTGCCTGATTACAAGGTATTTGTCTGACACTCATTGTCATTGTATGAGAATGCTTTAATTAGCATTGATAACATTTAGTTACATAGACTATCTCTGGTAAAAATAGACTGTGTGCCTGACTTTTTTACTATATAGATGCTCAGTGTTTAGCACACAGGCACACAATGCCACCACCAGAAAACACTAAAACGTACAAATCCTTGACTCTCATTTGTAACAGAAATACCAAGAATCTTTAAGATTAAATGTTAATGTAAATGCCTTCTTGTCACTAGGGATGAACAATGACAAAGTGTGTTTTTTCTACTTAAAAACAGATAATGAGCTTATAATCATGAAAAGGACAAATGATCCTGATCTCTTTCTACAAAGGCAAATCCTGTTCTGGCATTGGCACAGCTGAGTAGGAGGTATGTGTATATTTACAGACAAGATACCACAAAGACAGAGCACATTCCTGTTTGTTCTTATCCTGGTTTATACTCAGTTCTCAGAGCACTTCAGATTATGTTTTCCAAACACTTTGCTTCTCTCCATTTACTTCATCAAAATAATTCAAATCTGGATTTTAAACCTGTGCTTCCACAAAGTTGGCTGGAAGCAGATTCATTTACCTAATGTAAAGGTTCGACTCAGCACGCAGATTAAGACACCTAAATTTAGTGTGTCTGCACGTAGGTGCTGACCTGGGATATGGCTGTCACAGGCACTGGGGGCTTGGCAGCTTGATAGGGCTCAAGACTCACTGACTGCTGGTCAGACCTGAGCAAGGACTCATGGAGCTATTTTCCAGTATAATCAATGAGGAGCTGGTCAATGGAGCTTAGGGTGGAATCAATCCAGTCACCAGTAAGTGTTTTATAACGAGCTGCCTTGTGCCCTCAAGCCCTTTGAGTGCCCTCCAGCACCCAGAATGGGAACCCAGACACCTGGTTTGCATACAGGCACGTACATTGTAGGCACCTCAGGTTCAGTGAGATCCATCCCACCCAAAGTGGATACTTGGATGTGGAGATCCTCTGGGCTCACTTCTTGCAGGAAACAGGCTGTAGAATGGAGTTCAGCAGCCTCTGGATAAGCAGTCTCACAAAACCAGTGGTTAGATACACTTGTGGCCCCACTCACCTACAGCTTGTCTGGAGCTCTGCACATATCAGGCTTTTCCCAGCTCTCCCACAAAGTCTAGACAAGGAGGAAAAGATCCCTTTATGCACAATAAGGGTGTGGGAGGGTCACTGACTCTTCCGTCTTCCTATGGAAAAGACTTGGGTGTGACTGATGCAGGACACAACATGATTGTGCTTTTCTATCTCAGTGCAGATGTTCCAGAATAAAATTATCAGGAAAGGCTGATGCAGCTTTTGTGACAGATTTTCATGACTGTATGGCAAGTCCAGGATGTATTTTAAGTGACACATTTTGTGTCATTTAATTAATTGATACTCTGGCTATGTTGGCCCTGCCAGAGCATTTCTGAACTCTTTGTGCCAACTAATTTTAGTTTAGTTTTTTAAATTGGACTTTTTAAAAAAAAAATTAATTAGNTACTCCATTTTCTATGTTTTCTCAAATTCAGATTTCACCCCTTATCTTAACTGAAGCAGGAATGGCACTGTGTATTTTCCATTACCTCCTCCCCTGCTTCTAATAAAATTTCAACTATGGGTCAAATCCTTGGCTGGAAAGTCTATACAGACCAGAATCTGCCTTGCATAAAAAAGTTACAAAAACAGGATGTGTTTTATTTGACTGGAGTGAACTTAATGGTCAGGGGTCATTTTCATTTAAAACACACTTTTTCTCATGGTTTTCAAATATATTTTGTTTCTTAAATGACAGCAAAAATAAAACACATTTTTCTCAGCATTTTTTCTTAAGGATCTCAAGGCACTTTGCTAGAAGTAATTTGCTAAGTCTTGCAACCTCCCTGTATAGTGAATATGTCACTGCTGGCCTTATCTGCTTTCTCAGCTTTCAGGCTTATTTCCCTCCAGTGGGAGGGAAGACCCTGAGTGCTTTCCAGTCTGGAACTATTAACAGGACAGAAACATCATATATTTTTATGTACAACTTTTTTTTTCCTGTTACTTGTATTTTTCTTCATTTGTCTTCCCAAACCGAAAGCTTGGTAAAGGATTCTCCCTTTATTTCACTGGCATGCTGTTCTTTCCCCTTGGTTTTAACTACTCCCCACTAAGTCTCCGGTTTGCCCTGTTCCATTCATTCCCTCTGGAGGAGTTTTCGAGTCTTGAAAGTTCACCTCAGGAAGATTTCATAATAAGAACTTAAGGAAAATAGTATAATCTTGCTTTAAAACACTTCCTTCCTCTGTTTTGCTGATGAATTATAACAATTCACAATACCATCTGGCCAGCAACTGGAACAGAACTTATTTCATTGTTTGCACTGTATTTGTGTCTTTTGGTTGTAGAGCACATACCACGAGGATTCCCTTGCTGCTGTTCTGTGATCAGACAGATCCAGACTACAACATGAGATCAAGATGTGCCCAAAGGTCTGGAATTGGGCTAGAAATAGCCTTGGCAAATGATCTGTAGCCTTACACAGAATTAGAACGTGAACCCTGTGGTGGAGGGCAAAATGCAGGTCTGAATTTTCCATCTGGATCCATTTCCTAAAATTACAGGAAAATCTGAAGTGAAATCCAACCTTCTCCTTCTTAGGGGGATTTTGTAGAAATTCAAGGTCATAGATTGAATTCAAAATGAGAAAAGAACCTGCTTCCTGAATGCAGTTTTGACCTAACTAGGGATAATGGAAATAGAGCTGGACAAGAAGTTTTGAAGAACTTTCTACAATCCCACTTTTTAGGAATCTCACAGCACAGTTCAGGATTTGGGTGGTGCTCTAGTCCAAACAACCTTCATTCCAAAACTTGAGTGACAAAATAAACATAGTCCAGCTCTGAATTTGATCACTCATGGATTGGGAGCATTGGTGGTGATTTGGAGGGGAAGTACCACACCTGAGCCTCCCACCAGATCACCTGAAGCACTTAATGCATGAGGTGAGCAAAACCTCAGGGCTTTCTAGATCCTCTCTCCAAGCACACTTGGAACACACGAGTATCAGGCTTTCAATACATGATTTGAGGCCTGATTCAGTGGGGATCACAAGGTGGTGCAATTTCAGTGAAACTATCACTGCTTGTCCTACAAAGTTAATTTAATTAACCTGTGTCAATCTGAAAGACTGAAAATGAAGAATTACTCAAAACAGTCTCTAGTGACTGTGGATGTCCTCACAACACTTACTGGAAGGTGAATGTTATGGTGTAAATATACAGACCACTCAGCAACAGGGATTCCCTGATTCACTGTCCTGTGAGCAGATGTCAATCTTCAGTGTCTGTGCTGCTCCAGGCACAACCTTGCTGACCAACATCATGTTTGGTGGTGATTTTTTGACACAGATCTCTTGATCACCAGCTTTGTCATAAGCTGTGGCCGGACAATAAGAGGCAAAAGGCCAGTGTCACAGTAATGACAGAGGGTGTAAAGTTCTTAGAATTTATTTTTAGTTCACCAAACCATTCTAGTCCTCAGGTTTAGCTTATTTAAAGGGAACGTTGCTGTACACCCAACACATGATATTTTCTCACATACTGCCTCACTTCCACATGCTCATGTCACTTCCATGTGAACGCCAGCATATTGCAAAGCTGTGTTGTATTCTTTTAATTTTTACACTGAAGGATTTCAAATGGAACCTAACATAATTAGATTACATGTAATCTCTTCCCATTTTGATCCTATTCTCACAAGTGTTTGCAAAGAAGCTTACTTGAGTCTTAAATGCACAACTTTAAATCGCACTGACGAAGACAAATAAGAGCAGCACACTCTTAGGAAAACATCCTGATGTGCAGGACAAAGCCTTGTGGCTTTATCCAGTGAAATAGGAGTCCCCACTGGCTGTGTCTGCTTCAAAATCCTCGGCATACAATTTTTTAAACTCCTGCACAAAACCTATAACAAGTTGATTTGGTCTTTCCTTATCCATTTGTTCCCTCAATCAACACAAACTCCCATTAATACCTGCTCGTCCCAGGGCTCCCACAGAGCTGTGTAGTTTCTATTAAGGTGTCAGCCATCGAGATAAACTGCCGTTCAGAAGGGTTTTCAAACAGCCATCACCTTTCTGGGAGTACATTCAAAGAGATTATGTGTTGCCAGACAGCAAGTCTTGTCAGGTCAGGGCAAAACAACATTTTAAGCCGATTGGCTCATATATCTCAAGGTATGTGTGTCCTTGCACAAATTCACTTTCCCCTTAACCCAGTATTTAAGAAAATCCACCTTTCATGATGTTGATCGATCTGAAGTGTGGTTAGATTGAATCCTGCTTATTATCTTGAGATTAGGGAAGGAGAAATAACTCCAGATGTGACTGTAAATTATTGGATTGTAAGGAAACTTTGAGGAAAAAAGCCTGTTATTTGGTGGTTGGTGCCTCACCTTTCCAAAAGCTTATCTTTGCATAAAAAGGATAAAGTATGCTTACACTCCAAAGGTATTTGCCAAAAGTTTGGGAAGCTTCATCCTGCTTTGGAGACTAAAGCTGGCTTTGTTTGCCAAAGGTGAGGGGTGCCTTTATCAGCAGTGGTGGCTGTCTGCAGGGACTGTGGCTCCCTTACAGGGTGAAACTGGGTACCTGCGGTAAACACCAGCCTCAGCAGGATCTGTGAGCACATCTCCTTCATCGGCCAGCAATGTGAATTACCTCACATCCCACGTCTGGGCATCCTGACTGCTGGCTGTGCAATGGCCCTTTCCTGGGAAACGAACTCTGTTCCCTATAGGTGTGAAACAGCTTGGCCACCCTCTCCTTGGCTTCTTTCACTCTATGGTTCCATGTGGGCTTGCTTAGGGAAAAGATAAGCGCGACAGGACTTCCGTTCCCCTGGCAAGCTATTCCTGCAATTAAGGCTTTGTAGGAAACCTTCACGCTGCTTAACAGGAGGCTGGACCGAACACAGATGGCTCAAGGCAGAGGGGGAAGAAAAAAAGCAAAGTCCAACTTGCAGCCCCCATTTCACATTGTGCTACATAAATTCTGCATGAAGTGGAGCTGGGAGAAGACTCCAAATGCCACATTGCTGGAAAACAAAATTATTTTGATCTTCCACAAGGAGCTTTACCTGAACGAACTGAATATATTTTTGCTCCATCAGTCATTTACTCTTCCCTGCTCGTTTCAGCAGCAAATGGAAAAGGTCATAGAGATTTAACTTTTGCACTACATTAGACAAGTAATTACACCTTTTGCAGGATACACTCTCCCAGCACAGAGCATTGACACATTTTATTACAGACTCCCATTTTCATTTGCTTGTAACTTCATGAAAATGAATCCCTTTGAGGTTTTTAAATTTGTTGGTGTTGAAGAAATGACTCTATTTCTGTTAACTCTGAGTTACTTCTGACATGCTGGTGGTTATGGGTGGGTGATAATAAACTTTAATAGTAACTGTGCTCTGAACACTGACTCTATAAAATACTGTCATGAGATTCCTGGTTTCTTCTCTTACTGTAACTCTACATCAGACTGGCAGTTTACAAAAACATATCTTTCAGCTACTGTTCTGGAAAATCACACTAAGGCACACCAAAGATGAAGCTGATGCTTTGTTTTGTTGTGCATCATTGCCAGTAAGACCTAATCCTCTCTCTTCTTATCTCTTCATTTTCTTCCTCTGTTTTCTGTTCTACTTTTCCTTGATTTGAAAGCTGTATGATTTGATTACAGCTTTTCCCTCTCTTACAGCAAATCTCTTCTCCTTCTGCTGTGGGTGCAGGATGAAATCCTGTTAACAGGAATCTAAAATTCAGATTCACGAAAATACCCCAACTGATGTTTTAAATCCATCCTATGCTTCAGTTTAGATACGGCCACACATGCCTTCTTTGTATTTGCTGTGCACTGTCATCTTGCACTGCCTGTGTACTCAGTGTAGAAGGGGATCTCTGGGAAGTTCTGTGACGTGGGATGGAGAGGTAAGTGACACATTTTTGGTGTTGTGTCGTTTTGCAATTCACTGAAAAACTACTTGGTATTAAGAAGATATTTTTTAAAAAGTTTTTTTTTGTGCTGTCAAGTGTATTAAATGTTGTTCCATGCATACTTTTCTTAGATAAGGAATATTGAAACCTAAATCAATGCATAAAAGGAGAGAAAGAAATGAGAGAATATTGAAGTAGCAGAAAGAATAAGACAGAAGGAGGTGAAGGGGAAAAGGCAAGAAAATGCTAGAAGAGACAGAAAATTTGGGAAAAAGAGGAAGGAGATTAAGAAAATCAATCTCGACAGACAGAGGGGACAGAAATACGCCCTTTCATCAGACAGCAAGCACTGCACACATTCAAATCTGATTCCCATCAGGAGCCACCAAAAGCAGGAAGAGAAACCTGAATGGGTGAAACCTGAACCTCAGCAAACCAAGGGAGCCTTTGGACAATGGGACTGGGTGAGGGAAGGGAACAAGCCCAGCCGAAAGGAAAACAGTCCTTTAGGCGGCCAGAAAAATGACATCAGCACTCAATAGTGAAGCAAAGGGCAAACTCTCCTGCTTCGAGTCCCACTCCCATCCCTGCCTTAACACAGCCCTTCCTGTGCAGTGTTTCCATATCAGATGGAGGGCTGATGCTGCCACCTGTGTACAGACAAACCTCTGCCTAAATATTCAGCTCTGCAGAGCTGGAAATGTCTATGACATGATCAGGCAAGTGACAGGCTGGAAGTAACACCTGAAACAGTCACCTAGCACTTTCGTTTTGGGGAAAGTAAACAAAAGCAAACCCAGCAGGTGGTATAGCAGCTGAGTGCATTTAAGCTTATAAAATATTGATGTACTTCATGATACTGTAAAGAATAGCCATCTGCCAGCTATTGTTCATAGTCCTATAAGCACTTCATCTCAAATCAGGTATTTTGAGTGATATCCTTTGTAATGACTAGAGTAGGTTTCAGAAGTGACAAGTCTCAGAGGTTGAACAGGCAATTATTTGAATTTAAGACTAATAGACAGGTTTGTGTTTGTTGGCTACCTGCAGGATCTTCTGAGCCACTCACTCTGGGGGTACGTGCCTGTGCATAAATGGTTTGTATTTTGAGTAACACAGAAAAAACCCCTTTAGCTGGTGTGCCTTGAAAGCAATCTGCAAGCAGAAGTGGAAATGCCATATGCCACAGAAAATATGCTGAAATCCTACACACCACAGAAGCTAAGCCAAACCTACAGCACAAACACAACTTGAAAAAAGAAGAGTCCAAAACCAGTTTTAAAAATTATTTTAGGACTAAGAAAATCCTACCAACTGTGGTCTTTTCAGTTCACAGAATGCATAATTTTGTAAAGTCAAAGTCAAACTCTTCAGGGCTGTAGCTGTGTCACCAAACCACAGAACAGTTTGAGCTGGAAGGGACCTTAATGATCATCTCATTTCAACGCCCCTGCCATGGACAGGGACACCTTCCAATAGACCAGGTTGCTTCAAGACTTGTCCAACCTGGCCTTAGACACTTCCAAGGATGGGGCATCCACAGCTTCTCTGGGCAACCTGTGCAGGGCCTCACCACCCTCCCAGGAAAGAATTTCATCCCAATATCTTATCTAAACAAAACCTGCCCTCTGTCAATTTGCAAGCATTCCCCTTGTCCTGTCACTCCATGCCCTTGCCAAAAGTCCCTCTCCAGCTCTCTTGGAGCCCCTTTAGGCACTGGAAGGGGCTCTAAGGTCTCTCCAGAGCCTTCTTTTCTCCAGGCTGAACAACCCCAACTCTCTCAGCCTGTCTCCAGAGGGGATGTGCTCCAGACCTCTCATCAAGTGTTCTTATGTGAATTTATGATTAGCCAATGGGCTGCCTTAGGGATGCACCACAGCAAAGTGCTCCAAAACTTCCACGGACTTCCAGTCCACAATTGCCAATTCAAAGCCTGGGTCATCCAATTCATGCCCTCATCCCATTGCTGTGCTCAGGCCTCACAGGGCTGATCCAGCAAGGAAGTGAGAGCAGGCTGTAACCACAACCTGAAGACAGACAGATTTACTTCCAGATGTTGCAGCTGGCTCACAGAATTCTGCACACGTGCTTTGTGTTCTGCCTAATTTTTTAAAATGCTGTTTTATTGAAGAGAACAGCTTTCATAAGCCTTGTAGCTAAAAATACCCCACAGGGTAAAGTACCCCGAGGGACGGCTGCTTTTGGGAACCTCGTTGCTTTTGCAGCATGAATTCCTGTGTTCCTTTGGAGGCCAGCAGGTTTGTGAGGGGGAACCTCTGCTGGGGCTGGGATGGTGCATGAGGAGACTGACCAGGACTGAGTGCCTTCACCCCCACCAGGTGAGTATTTTTCTATTTGGTACCCATGAGTGATTCCTTCAACATCTGGGTGAGGAGAAGCCACCTTCTGAGCAAGAGTGTGCATGAGTGTGGCTTTGGGTCATCACTGTTGTCCATGCAGTAACAATGTCCCTGACTGCTACACTGAACCTGTGAACCTCACTGGAGTGTTATTGTCATCACTGGTCTTGTTTGTTAGCAGATACTCCCAGTTCAGAACAGAATTTTGTGGAAAGGTCTAGGCTGCGTTGTAAATGTGATGCCCAACAGAAATCCAAATGTGTCTTACATCTTTCCAACTGAAGTTCACACTCAGTGAGCAAGCTGCAGGCTTTCCATGTAGAGAGCAGATGGACTGCACCTCGGCAACTCCTCTACTGTGTATCTCACACTGCTCACCCTGCCTACGTGACAGGGAAGATAAATTGGCACTCTGGGAGTCTCGTGAAACCCAGCAGTGTGGGGTCAGCTGGCAGGCTGTACACAAGACCAGTTTTGAGGACAGTGTAGCTACAACAGTGGTCAAAGACAGGGAGAACCATGTGAGATTTCCCTGCTTCCCAAAGCACACTCCTGACAAAGAGCACAGACACAGGCAGTGTCTCTTTATGTTCTTGGGATACCACACAGACCTTTAAGCATTATAAATAACAGTGACTGGATACACTTCCTCAGACTAAGAACTGTAATAAAAACCAAAGTGTTGTTGGAAATGATATTGCAGGATTTGTATGTGGGAGTAGTGATAAAACAAGTATGATCCCACTGTCAGCCGCTTGGAAAGCTGTGATTTCAGAACTGTTCCACATCCCAGTTAGAGCAGTGCAACCGGAAACAAAGAGCATATGGGGAAACAAAAATGGTGATCTATAGTTTGAGAATGTATGAAACAGAAACAAGATGGTACTGATGAAGTAGAGAGCTCCCTGTGGGAGACATTTATCTTAACTAATTAGCCATTTTGGAAGGAAACAAACCCCTAGCTGGAAGAAAGCTAAGTAATGGTTTTCTATCCCAACAACGTCTAAAATTTTTAAAAACACAATTAAGTCTTGAAATTGGAAGGAACCAGATCCAACCACAGTATCCCTCTTGGGATTTATGGGATACTGACAGGTTAGTTATCATAATTATTTTCTGAAATGTATTGCAAAGAAATAACCTTCTGTTTTTTGTTACAATTCCTCTGCACAAGGAGAGGAAACATTTGGACAAAAGCAGTCTGAGCTGCTCTGTCTCACTGCCTTTAGCCTTTTTTCTCCTACATGAAATGAGTGTCACATGCAGCCCTGCTCATACACAGCATGTAGATTTCCCAGATTCCTGGAGGCAGCGAGATGTGCTGGCATGGGTATTACCTATGTCAGGGGTGATACTTCCAGTTTTTCCAGAAGTAACACTACTCAAGCTCTTTTTCATCTAAAATGAGAGAACTCTGAGGACAGAAAGACTATTAAAAATGGAACTATCTGTGGAGATTTACTGATCTTTGGCTAACCAGTCAATAATTATTTAACTCATCTAACCTACCGTGGAGTAATGGTGTGTTCTACAAATTGCCATGAAATGTCCTGGGATTACAAGATATAGTAGAAGTTAATACTGGAAGTTGAGGGCCCCACAACTCATAGTGCAAGTTGTCTGGAACTTACTTTAAAGAGTTTATATTTTGTAGATTACGCTAAATTCCTTGGTTACTAATTGAATAGGAAGTATTTAAATGTAATTGTGACTCAGACACAGGATTGTTTAAAGCACTCAAAACATTTATTTACAGGACATCGCTCTGTTTTTGTATCATTATGGGACAACTTATGGTACTACATTTTAACTACTGTTTATTTTAATCCTGCTCTGAATGTAACACCCTATTTTGTTGCTACTCCAAATTCCCTCTTAACCACAATGATTTGTTTTTAAACCAATGTTTAAACCCTTCTGCTCTCGACACTGCTGTGGCATTTGAGATGTCAAAATGTTTGTTGCAGTTCTCTGCTTCCTCCCTTCCAGTTTTGTTTGTGCCCAGCTCCACTGCCCAAAGCAAAGCACAGGGATGTAAATGCACCAGGAATTTGCACACAGGGAGTGGGAGAACTTGCTTAAGGAAGAGGCAGAGCTGGGATCAAAGCTGTTCCTCTTGTGATGGGTGCAGAATGCCAGAAGAGCTGGAATGAGCTGGCGTGAGCAATCCGGCCCATCCCTTGGAATCACAGAATGGGTCAGGCTGGAAAGGACCACAGTGGGTCATCTGGTGCAACCTCCCTGCTCAAGCAGCGCCATTCCAGAGCACATGGAACAGGATTGTGTCCAGACAGGTCTTGAGTATCTCCAGTGAGGGAGACTCCACAACCTCTCTGGCAATCCTGGCACAGTCCTTGTCACGCACAAGCCCGAGCAGTTCACTCATGGAGCTGCACGTCAACCCTCCCATATCCAGTGATGGTGCTTTGCCAGAGAAAACCAAAACAACCACAGAATCACAGAATTGTTGGGTTTGGAAGAGACCTCTGGAGATCACCCCGTCCAATCCCCCCCACCAGGGCAGGGTCACCTGGGGCAGGTGACACAGGAGCACATCCAAGTGGGGCTGGAATGTCCCCAGAGAGGGAGACTCCTCCACCTCCCTGGGCGGCTGTTCCAGGGCTCTGCCACCCTCCAGGGAAAGAAGTTCTTCCTCATGTTGAGGTGGAACTTCTTGTGTTTTAGTTCAGGGCCACTGCTCCTTGTGCTGTCTCTGGGCACCACTGAACAGAGTCTGGCACCATCTCTTGGCACCTGCCTTGGAGATATTTACGTGTATTGATGAGATCCCCTCTCAGTGTTCTCTTCTCCAGAGTACCCAGACCCAGCTCCCGCAGTGTCTCCCCCTCAGAGAGACACTCCAGACCCCTCATCACCCCCGGGGCCCCCACTGGCCCCTCTCCAGCAGCCCCTTGTCTCCCTTGCACTGAGGAGCCCAGACCTGAACACAGGAGAACGGCCTTCCTCCCTCAACGGGAGTTCTTGGTACCTCATGCCGCACACCCACGACACACCTGAGGGTCACGAAGGGTGTGTTTTGTGTTTCCCCCCCGCTATTCCCCCACAGGACGGCCCTTCCCGGGGGGCTCGGGGCCGCGGGCCCAAGATGGCGGCGGCGGGTCAGCCCTGTGGGAGGGGCGGGGGCGGGGAGGTTTCCATAGCGGCGGTGTCACACCGGGGCGCTTCCTGGTCGGAGCCCGCCGGTCCCGGGGCAGCGAGCGGGGACGGGAC
>VXBX01005896.1:1094857-1110381 GCA_013400415.1 Scytalopus superciliaris | reverse complement strand
GTGTCCCCCCCACTCTTCCAGCCCAGGATGGGGTTTCCCGTGTTCCCACCTTCCCCCAGCCCGGGGGGTGCCCAGTGTGCCCCCTGCCCAGNCCTGTCCCTCTCCCAGCCTGGGGCTGCCCCGTGTCCCTCTCCCAGCCCCGTGTGCCCCTGTCCCTCTCCCAGCCTGGGGCTGCCCCGTGTCCCTCTCCCAGCCCCGTGTGCCCCTGTCCCTCTCCCAGCCTGGGGCTGCCCCGTGTCCCTCTCCCAGCCCCGTGTGCCCCTGTCCCTCTCCCAGCCTGGGGCTGCCCCGTGTCCCTCTCCCAGCCCTGTGCGCCCCTGTCCCTCTCCCAGCCCGGGGTCTCCGCTGAGACTGCCAGCAAAGAGCGAGTTACGAGAAGTTTTGAGTTCTCTCTGTGGCGTGCATGGCTGCCTGCAGGGAACCACCGAAGCCATTGAACTACCTGCTGAGTGAGAGTCAAGTGGCGACTTAAAAGTCGCCGTCTCGAAACTCCCGTACCAGTTGTTTGCCCGCATTTGCTCGAGAATAACTTTTCTTTTGTGCCATTTGCTGCCTGGAGGAGGCAGCTGCTCTGAAAGCTGGCTGTGAGGGGAGCTGGTTTTCTCTGAGTTACAGTGGAGTGAAAACAAACCCACATCTGCCCTGTTTGCAACAAATGTATCTTGTGGAGGATCGGTTCGATTAGAGTAATTCTATTAAATAATTGTTCACCTGGGGGCTGCGTGCCCTGCAATCTAGAGCTGCAGTGTGACAGTCGAAACTCCAGCTCTGCCAGGCGTGTGTGTGTATTAAATGCAGCGGCCAATCAGCAGTGCCTGAAACTAAAGGCGATTTGCCTCAACGCTTTGTAGTGTAAATATTCCTGCTACGAACAAAGGAGGGTGTGTCGTTATACTTGTTTCATTTGTACTTCCATGTGCTTCCTCATTTGCGGCCAGTCAATGATTCTCTGTAGGTTCTGAAACAGTAGCAGTCTCACTTTGTTGTGAACTGCGAGTTGGCGCTGTCTTGGGCATTTTACGGAGCTGGGATGCTCAGAATCTTGGTGCTGTATTAGGGATTTTTTTTTTAATGTTCTTTTTAATAGCCGTGCTCTGAAGTGACTTAGTTTTGCTCCTTTTAAACTTTTGTTGTTACTGATTTTAACTTTGAAGTTAACTCAACTTGGGTGCAGTGTAAAATGAATATTTAGTAGAGCTGCCTTTTAACCAGCTGTTCTTTTGCCCTTTGATTATACAGCACTGAAACCAGCAATTTCAGACTTAATGTTCCGCCAGCCAGCTATCTGTACGTCTCTAAAACATGTCTAAAATCTCTCTGCTTTCTGTGAGGGGTCATAACGTTTGGTTTAAAGAAGAAAGTAAATGACAGTAAAATACTGATTTGTGCAAAGCAGGCTCTCTAGACTATTTTGTCTGTGTGTTTAAACAGTGGAGGAGCACAGGAGCGTGCTCCTCCTTTGATTTCTGGTTCTTGGGAACTGGAGATATAAATTCTTAATGTTAACTCCTTGGCATCTAAGTTAAACAGATACTACAATAATATATACACAGGCTAGACTTGAATCTTTAATTGCCAGCTTAAAGGAAAGTCTTTTCTCTGGATGGAGTCGTAGTGCATAGAATATGCTGTAATTTCCATGCAATCTGGGTCATGCTAATTATCCTGAAACAAAGTATTGGGTAAAAAAGGAGACCCGGTTGAAGACAGGTTATTGAATGTATTATTAGCGCTCCTGAATTTGAAGTTGCAAAGAGGTTCCCTCAGCTCTGGTATTCTTTTCAGATCTCGGTTAAAATGCCGATAGTTTCACAGCTACTTCAAGTGAGTCCCCCTGAGGGCTGGTAGGTGTGTGTCATTGGAGGAAACGCAGGATGGAATACAAGGGTTAGTTAGCTCTTCAGGAAAGGCCAAGGATCAAAGTTATGTGTGGGTGGTTTTTTTTCTTTTATAGCCTTGTTGATTGCAGGGGAAAGCACAGAGGGTGTCAGGTACTATTTCGAATTGAAAGTTTTTCCAAGTTTTGTCTTTCAGCAAGACACTCAGCAGGTCATAGCCAGTCTCTCGATGCTGTGTAGTCCTCGGTCCTGTTTCGGTGCAGGAGGGAACCCTACATGCATTGAAATAAAGGGGGCTGTTGGCTGAGGCAGTGAAGTGAAAACAGTTTAGTTTCACGTGCCATTAGGAGAAGTGTCAATGTTGCAATACAATATAAAGTAGCGACTTTCTGGTATTTGTCAGTGTTGACTTTTCCTGTCTTTCCAATACTGCTTGCTATTGCTATACTCAAAATTACAGATAAAAGATGAAAGTCTCCTTTTTTCCCCGCAGTGACTTAAGCACTTTCAAAATACTTGTCAGCAAAATGACCCAAGTTGTTCACAGGGGAAATGCTATAAAGCACATAGGGATTTTTTCCCCTGAAATAACACTACCTGAATTTACCAGAAGTCTGCACTGGCTGGTAAACAGATGCTAGCAACAGCTGAACAAAGTATTTAGGCACTGAAGGCACTATAGGGCTAACACTTTATAACTGAAGGTTGGAGTTCGGGTTGCTATGGAGCACTGGAACATTCACTTTTCATGGACATGACACGTTCATAGGCAGCACATCAGTGCTGTATTCTCATCTCATTTCCTCAGTGTTACGTGACTAGATTTTTATAAGCGATGTGGTGCATAATTATGCTATTATTAGCCTTAAGTGGTTTTCAGAACTGCTGTTTTGTTTTTTCCTAATGAACAGCCTTTTCCTGTACATACACACAATAAAGTGTCCTGTAACACGATGGCTCAGAGCAAAGTATTGTTAATTTGTATTTGCAAAACTGAGGTGAGACTGTACCTCTGGGAAATCGAGTTGAGTGGGAGACTCCAGTCTCCCAGTTCATTCTGCATGAGACTCAAGAAGGATTTGGGCCCAAAGGTGGGGCTTTGGTCAAAACTGCTTTGAACCTGAGTTGAGGCCCAACTGCTTGATGCAGTTGATGTTCTTAACATAATAGCTGTTGTTAGTCCAGTAAATAACTAAATGTCATGTATTTGCTAATTTTGACACCAGTAAGCAAGAGGAGGCTGACAAAGCTGCAGTTCTAATGTTGTGTTTTAACAGACACTTCATTTTTTTTATTCAGCTGTGTGTGCTTAAATATTAAAGTAAGCAGCCATTCATAGAACACTGACAGGACTTACAGTTCAAACTGTTCTTCAGTGGCTGCAGCTTCTCATGGCTTTGCTTTCATCTCTGCTTGTTTGGAATGTTTGCATATGGATTTCTTCAGCCATTTTCTTCCCCTATTGAGCCTCTTCCCTGTGTGACTTTTTCAATGCAAAAGAAGTTCATTGTAATGTTCAGTCTGCAGCATTACCAAAGGCTTCCTTTTAGCAGTTAGATTTTTTTTTTGTGTGTGCTGTATGGGGGGTTTTGGTGTTTTTTTAATTTTATTTTTACGTTTTTTTAGAAAACTGGTTTTAGCAGTTGATAGAAGAACCTTCTTGGGGTGTGAATTCAGTCTTGGGATAGTTCCTGTATGACTCTGCCATGTGCTGTAAATCTCTAAATATTACGTGAAGACATAATTTAGGAAGATTAGATCACATATTTTGTCTCTTTGCGTTTTATTTTGATTTTTTTTAAGCATGAAGAGATTAGGAGAGTTGAGACTTGAAATCTGAGTCAGCATAAGATATTATATGGCTGGATTAGCACAGGTGGTCAGGTTCAGCAAGTTCTAAAAAGAGGAAATAAATCACATAATATTCCTTAATTTACAGATACTCTATGTGGGTATTAGAAGAGAACTCTTTATAGCTTAGTAAATATGTTGGGTTTTTTTCTTTTCATTTCAGCTGTGAGGTGAAGTTACTTTTGTTTTACTGTTCTATCAGACTTACATAAACTTGCTTTTAGCAGCAGGATGGAGATTATATAATAAATTTTTCAAAATGTACTTGCTGTGCTGTCGTGGTTGGAGATTAAGTCCTCTATATTTGGCTTCAGGGAGGGCCAGGCGTGTTGTTAGTGAATCCATATCTGCCCTATTTGGGTACCTGTTTATCATTTCCATTAGGAATTGACTGATCTGTTGGTTTGCAGTTGCTAGAAATGGTAACTTTTCCAGGTTTTGTTTCTGAGGAGGGAGTGTTGGGTGCTACTGACAACCTGTGCTTATTCAGTAAACTTAATTGCAGTTCCCGTGTTTTTAAGAGTGTTTTTATACATCGTCTTGCTAGTTGAGGTTGCTGAAGGAAAATAATGCTTTGGAATTTTCAGTTACTGTATCCATATTGTTCTCTTGTACTTTTAACTTCTTAATTGTTCTCAAAAGATAACAAGCATTATGTTTTATAGCACATTTTTTTAGCACATGCACACAAGTTTAAAATGTGATTGTTAGAAGAGGGTGCGTGCTTTGAGTTGACAAACTGCAAAATGTATCTATAAGCAGTAAAGTTCTTCAGTCATAACAAACACATCTTTGTGCTTCTTTTTTTTTTACCAAGGAGCATGACAAGGTAGTAGTAAAGACAGCTTATATGTAAACATATGTTCTAGTGATTTGAATGTAAAAAATGATTTCTCTCTATTTTCTTGTCACCATCAGGACATGTATACCTCTGAGAAACCTTCTCCAACAAGATACCTTGTTTCAAGACCTGTCTTGGATTATATACAAAGAAGTTTCCAGTCATGAGTGAGTAGATTTCTTTTTTTCAGGAAAAAAAGAAAGCAACCCTTAGTTTATGATTTAGCAGAACTGTACTGCTGTAGTAGGTTTTGGGAGGTGATTATTCCTCAAAAGTATTCATATTGAGTTTTGTCTCTTCAGTCTTTTAAACTAACCAAATAAAATGGATTTGGCAGATACCATTCTTAATCTACATATTTTTGATCAATGTGTGCTCTGTAAGACTCCTGTGTTGGTAGTCTGGTCTCATTTTCAAGAAGTTGAGTTCTGGAACAAGCTGATGCTTGTTTTTTTTCAGTATAAATAAAACATGTAACTCAGGAAAATGTCTTGGGTGTGCTAAGAACTTCAAAATTGTGACTGCCTAGTGAATTAAAATAACTGGTAAAAATCCAGCATAAAATGAATGGACTGCATTTTGTAGGAAAAAATAAATATATTGCTCAAATTCCAGTACAGAGGTCTGATCCCAAAAGAATTTTGGCATGTATTGGAAAGATCTGAGCCATAGAAAACTGTGACCTAATGTATCTGTTTTGGTGGAAAAAAACAGATGAAAGACACCAGAAGTTTCATTTTAGGTTATATCTGATGAGTAAGATGATCTCTCTTTACTGAACTGTTGTGAGTCTTTGAAGGTCCCTTGTAAGTTTTGTGGATGTGAGACTTAATGTATTTGTTGGCAGCAACATTACCTGGCCTTACCTCGTGTAGAAATGAGGATAAAACTTCCTGTGCACAGGAACTGTGTTTGTAATGTAGCTCAGTCTCAACACAACTGTACTGAGTGTGCAGAAGAATGAGCATCTAGTTCATAGGATAATTATATCCTGTGTTAGTAAAATAAGACGATTGGAGTTTCTGGGAGGAAGTGAGTAAAGAAAATTGTTGGTTAAATTTCTTGTCAAACTGAATGAAAAATGATTTTTCTTGACATCTGGAAGGGAAAAAAGAATGACAAAGGAAATATTCGCTAAATGCAGCAGAGGCAAAATTACACCAAAAAAAGAACTGAAAGAACTGCTGAACTCTGTGGCTCATGCTAGTGTAGAGAGAACTGGTTTAGTATTTATATAGATTTATCTCTCCTTTGTCTTTCATCTTGCTGTTCACACTTGCTTGCTTTCTGATGTTTAAAGTATTTGCTGTATTGTGTAGGTGACAATTTTCCAGGCAGTTATTCAAGTACCAGAATATCCTGATTTGTCAAACACTGCTCTGTTAATCTGCATGTGTTTTATAGAGCATCTCATGTGCTGTCAGTGCTCGTGCACAGCCTTAAACATTACAAATAACTGAATCACAGTTGCTGTGCTCAGTGTGACTGGCAGGGTGCTGCTGTGATGGTGTTGGTTTGGGTACAGTACATGATGCTGTGGCTTGAGCAAAACACCATTGGGTTTGGTCAGACTTTGAGCTAATTGCAGACTGGAGGGTTCAGCTGTTTGTTGGGAAGAATGAAGACCCTCACTCAAATTCAAGGCAATGCTCTGGCAGTACTTTTTATTGTGGTCAATAATCACGTTCTTCAGTGCAGGACACCACGTTCTTGTGGTAGGCTGGATGCTTCAGTCTCTTCTACATGATGGGCCTCAAGGGCACGACAGAAAGTGCCACTTTTTTGAAAACATAGTTTAGAGAAGATGAAATGTTTTATGTTCAGCTGATGTTGGGTTTCTTAGTTTATGGTTTGCTTGAGAGTAACTTGAGCTATAAGCATAGTCCTTAGCTTTAGGCTTCTCTCTCCTAAATATCTCAGTCAATAAGGCATGTGTCATCTTATGAAGATCCATTTATTTGCATACCTCTGTGCATGTGAGCTTACTCACAAAATCTGTGGCCACCTGTAATAGCTGGATGTGTTAAATATGATGGGAGTCTCTAGTATTCCTAACATGTGCATCACCTAGTATTATTCAAACCAAAAAATCTGCCTAAAATGAGGAAACGTTATCCTCAAGAAGGCTAATAAAAACTTAAGAATAGTGTAGTCTGCATGTAACAGCATCAAATCCTACTTGTTATTTTCCTATGGTACACTTGATGCAATATATATTTCCATTGCTCTTTGTGAAGGGCTGTTATAGACTCTTAGTCCTAAAATGATTAAATCCCTTTTCTAATATCTGCTCTAAATTTATTCACAGGTAGTTCATATCTGTTTATTTTTTTCCAACTTTATTAGTCAGCTAAAGGAATTTTTACCTTATCGTATTTGTCGTTTTAGCAGTTTGTTACATAAAGCTTATATTTTATTGAAATAATTAGTAGAATTAAATCTATAATATCTTGCTACTTAAGCATACGGGCGCTTATTTTTAAGCAAGTGATCAGGTAATTTTTTTTGAAAGTGAATGGAGGAACTATTATTGTTGCATAACTTTTAATAATTATGAGGTATGTAGGTATGTGCTTTGGATCCTGTTGTGCTGGATCTTCCACAGTGCTGGGGAAGAGTATTGACAGAATTGCAAAGTACACCATTCATAGTAGTTTTTTAGTTTTGGGCAATACAAAGAATCAGTTAAAACTGAGGCAGCCCCTGTTGAAGCCTTTATTTCTGTGAAATGCCTTTATAAATGTCTGTTTTCATAACTAAGGGTAGGACAAATCTGTATTTGAAATGATACTTTTCCATTGTGCGCCCCATAGAACAGTGAGGTCATATGCTTAAAGGGTGGGTACAAGTATCAAGTGTAGCTAAGTGAGATTGAATTTGATTTGCCTTGTATTTAAAGATAACTTGTCAAAGAAATTCTGGCTGGATGTAACCTGCCTAGAATGTCCCACTTCAGAAAGAGTTCGTTTAATCTTCCATATTTTCTCCAGATACTGATATTTAGCAGCTAGAAAATATGTAGTGTTGTGATAAATTCTTACTGCTGTAACTGTGCTCTTTATGCTTGGGAGTTTCCCTGTGCTTTTCTCCTTTGAAGAAGGGTCAGTGCAGTGAACTTTTTAGAGATGCTGCAGTGAACTCTTTGCAAACAATTGAACTAAGTGTGAGTACACACTATTGCAGCAAACTGTTTAGATCTTTATTTTGCCCCCTTGAATGTAGAGTGCCAGCTTACAATACAGAATACTTCTTTCCTGACTTTGTCTTTCTGCTTCTTGTTTTATTTCCCACACCCTAAAAACGCTGCATGCAGTTAGGAAGTTCACTTGCTGTTCTTTGTGCTTCAGTAGCATCTCTTCAGGTTTTCCTTGTGATTGACTGAGGGTAGGAGCACATTTTGTGTGTCTGAAGAGATGCTGTGCAATGTAATGTTATATTTTGAAAATGGTCAGTGTGGCCTGGTAATGACAGGGGGAACTTTTTGCTTCATCAGTTCAAATCAAGACCGCAGTGGTGTGATTAAAGGCTGTCTCTGTTTGATGATTGGTTATTTTTCTTGACCTCTCATTACAGCTGGCTTTCTAGTTTGTGTTCACAGATGAACCTTAAGCTTTGGGGATTCCTTAAACAAAATTAAAAAATTCCTGTCACTTTGTGTTCTTGTGTTATGTGTAAAGAAATAGTTTTGGCTGTCGGTTTCCCCATTCATGAGCAACAAGCTTGGGAAGTAGAACAAATGCTAAGGTCAGCCATAATAGATAAAGATGCAGTGCTGTAGTGAGTCCCTCAAGGCCAGGTTGGATGGGGCTTGGGAGCAACCTGGTCTGGTGGAAGGTGTCCCTGCCCGTGGCAGGGGATTGGAACAAGATGATCTTTAAGGTTCCTTCCACCCCAGACTATTCCATGCATTATTATTCTTATGCTTGGAACTGGGTTTCTGTAAAGCTTTCTGTGCTAAGGAAAGTCTGCTTGGTTAAGTCTGGCTCAGTTTTTCCCCCTTGCCCCTGATTTCCCCTCCTGGTACACCAGAAATGAGTTTGTAGTGAATTGAGGACCAAGTCAAACTGTTAATAAAATAAATACTGGGAAATAGGCAGCGTTTTTTTGTGGTTTACCCAAAGTGTGGGTGGCTGTGCGTTTTACGTATTGTGGGTAATTTCAAGATTATTGATTTAGTTTAAGAGGCTTTGTAGACATCAGTTCCTTGCAGTGAGCTGAGATTGAAAGAAAGGAAAAATTCTAGGTTCTGATTCACACAGAAAACTGCATGTTGGGGAAGAAAGGCTTAGAGGTAAACTAAAATACTTCTACAATGAAATATAATAATGACAAGCTAAGAGATGTCAGATTATTATATTACATTCTAAGTTTTTGTTTTATTTTTGAACCATGAACCCTGAAAGTTCATTCATAAAATGCAAGTTTTAAGTTATAGTTTGTGAAGTGTTCTCGCAATTGTTGTTCTGATCTCACAGCACAATTATCTTCTAAACTTTATAAATACTGTGACTTGAGAAAGAAAGAATCTATTGGGTCTCCTGGTTTATCTTTACTGAAATTTTAAGTAGTATTTCCTTATGAAAAACTGAAGCTCTGAATGACAAAGAATTGTAGGACATAGAGGATAAAGAGCCATACTCCAGATTTGAAACAAGTTGCTTTGAAAACCTGGGATATATTTAAAGAGATTTTGAAGACTTAATAGTAACTCCCTTTAACTCAGCTCCGTGAAATAGGAGGAAATCCACAAGATTCTTAAATAGTAAGCTACAGTATATTAGTGACCCCCTAAAAATTGCTTAATTGATTTTATCAGTATTTATTTGGAGTTTCCATTACTTATTTCTTGAAGCTGTCACAGGAATTTACCACTGTATGTGACTGTAGTGACACGTGAACACTTGGATCAGTAGTATAGTAGTGTAGTAACCTTTTTGCAGTGGGAAGTTGAAGCATGAAAAATACATGTATAATATACATATATAATTGTTTGGCTCCTGAAGGTCTTGGTAGGAGAACTTGCAGGGCTGGGGATCAGTGACTGGGAGGTGACACTGTGGTCGATGCTGCTTTCCCCTTGCTTGAAGTGTGCATGAACTGTAGCTTAAGTTGTTTAGGAATGTGGTAATCTTGGGCTTCCTCTGTACTAAGCAAGGAGAGGCATCTCCAGAGGGCTAATCAGATCTCAGATGACCCAGTTTCTCACCAGTGCTGTAATTAAACTGCTCCTCTAAATACAGAGCATGCATGAGTAGCAATAAAATATAAACTCAAATACTTTGTGCAGAATTGATGCATCACAGTTGAGGAAATGAAGGCATGTTAGTAGAAACTTGTTCGTTTTAATACTCACATTTTATTATGTTGATTTCTTATTTATTCAATTGATGTAATGATGCAATTTCTCAGACCTTGTGTTTGTTTTTTTCTGATCATACAGCTATTTAAATATGTCAGAACACAAATGAAAACTGCTTGACATTTGTCTGCATTTAAACAGATTTTAGGTGAATTTTTTTTTTTTCTATTTATTTTGGATCACTTTTTAGGATATTTAGTACTGGTAAGTTGTGACTTCCCTTGCACTTAGAATTTATTTTTAGATCAAAGGGGAATATAAGCAGTTTTTGAGTTTTGTTTTGTCACTTTTTTACTTGAACAAAGTAGGTCTTCAATCTCCATAGACTGAAGGGAAGTCACTTCTTTGCAGGGAGTTGCAGATACCAAAAATACATTTATCACAGCCAGAAACTGTGCATGTGGTAGGTTCAAGTTCAGTAGTGTCACTTTTTACTAGGCTTTGCTGGCAAACAGGTATTGTGTAATATTTACTGTTTCATTTAAATTAATGTATAGTAAAGCCAAATGTTTAAACTTCTTTGCATATATTTCAGATACAATTATTGAAGATTTTTGAAAGGTGTTACATTTATTTTATGATTTATTTTTCCATAAAGCAAACTTCAAATCTCTTTTCAGTTGGGCTTTTTCCCTGTGGGCTTAAATTGATGGTGAGATTGATGGGGCTTCTCCAAATGAGTTAGTGCAACATGACACCTTCTTTTAAAGTGATGTAATTTCTGTTTATAAACGAAGTTGTTGGCACTGGCAGGAAACTATTGTTAATTTTGAGCTGTGGCAGGAAAATTACCATCATTATTGGAGGAACCAGTGTTTTTGTATGCATACTTTTAGACACTTCACTTGTCCTCTTTTGGTACCTGCGCTTCATATTTATTCTGTGATGTTTGCAATGAAAATTAAGGTTGGATTATTTACTTTATGACACTATGTGTGTGTCTGAAACAGCAAGAAAATATGATTATGATAGTAATTTATATATATTTAAACATTCATTAGGTTTCATTTGTTATAAATATTTTATGTAATTATTTTCTCTTATAAATTACATGGCTACATAAGGATGTGACAGTCCTATTATTTATGAATTTATATGTGGAAGGGGAGAGCCATCTTTTTAAATTCCTTTGCCTCTCAGTGTTTTGATTGATGGCTAGTAAGCAGCAATGAATTATTGCGACTAATTGGTGCACAAGGACTACATGCCTTTGGCATGATAATATTCTCCCATTACAGGGTTTTTTTATTTAAATCTTAGTCTTTGGGCCTCTCTCTGTGCTCCTTTATAGAGAACATTGCACAATGATGCCTTTATGGTGGCTCTTTGGTGCTCCTGCAGCAGCAGGAGTGAGCAGCAGCAGAACAGTGTAACCTTGTTCTCTGGAGTGAGTATCAAGTATCCACCACTATGTAAGCAATTCATATTTCTGGGATCTTTTTCAATATGCGATAAGTTGAGGGTGGCATTCAAGTACATTCCAAAGGAGGAAGGGTGCAGAATTCCCAACTGAAACAGAGATGAAAAGCAGCAGTTACAGATGTAGATGTTTGGGTGGGCACACCCTTCCCTGCATAAGGCGCTGTGTAGACACAGCACATCGTTCTGGTGACTGCAGGGAGGACTTTACAGAGGCTGCAGTTCTGAGCTCCCTCATGGGGGTGTTACTGACTATTGAATGAGGGAATCCACAGGACAGATGAGTCGCATGAAGGATTAGAAATGGACTGAAGAAGAACTTTCCCAACAGCAGTATTAAGTGAGGTGTTCAGAGGACTTTCCTTGTCTCTTGTGAGTCATGTTGATTCTCCCTTTCCTGTATGAATAGTGGAATAATATGCTCCACTGTGTAGGAAAAGTGAAGCTATTGCTGCTCGTTGGTGTAACTTTATCACGGAGAAGAAGAATAACTGAGCTGCAGCCTCATTTTATGTTGTTATTGATGTTCATATTCAAGAAACAAAATACCTGATTTACAAGATTTGTGGTCATTTTAAGCTAAATTGACTGTCTTTGAAGGAAAACTACTGTGACATTCTTTACCTAACTTCTGATAGGAAACAACTTCTTTGATTTTGTAGCACAAATGGAAAATATTTGGGCTTGTTGCCAGACATGGGGTTATGCAAGTAATGTCAGCAAGATTACTGGCTCCATACTTGTTTAAATTTAAGATCTTTTCTTTGCTTAAACTATCCAATCTGTTGTCCTTTAAGTGTTTAAAGGATGGTTGCAGATGTTTGTGTTAACAAAGTAGCTGCACTTAGGTGATAGCCTATCAATCAGCTGATTATAGGGTTTGTTTAATCTCTCGTTGCAAAAGATCCCCCTCCCCCCTATAATTAAGATATTTTAATTCCTAAAATTACGTGGGAGACTGGCACTGGAACTCTTTCAAGGCTGTTGGTAAACCTGAACCTATCCTCCTTCAAACTTCTGAAGTGAGCAGAAAGCTATGTAGGACTCCAAGGCTGGTTTGAGGAGCTGGTGTGTTGTGTTTCTTTTTTTTTTTTTTCCCCCTCTCTTCCTCTTTCCCATGTTTTTATTTTGTGGAACATAATGGTCTCTGGAATGGAAAGCTCACCAACACGCTGTAGAATCTCCCGTGCTTTTGGCCAGTGCAGTCATTAATCTGACAAATCCCTAATGTAAAAGGGCACTTTGTTTTAAAAAAGCACTTTGGTTTGCCATAGGAGAGGACTCTTGAATGGGGGCTTTCTGTTTTACCCTTGAAAAGCTCTTTGAAAACCTGCCTAATTCTGTGGTAGAATGCTGAAAGGCTCACTCAGAGCTCCTTTGAGCAGGAGACAGACTTGCCAGAAGTTTTGGAGACATAGGGAATTAAGTCTCTCACCAGAATATTCTGTTGCATTCAATAAAAAGCTTTTCCCTTCTCTCTCTCTCTTTTTTTTTTTTTTGTTAGTATTTCATACAGCATTATATGAAGAGTTTTATTTTGTGATGCTGCTATTTCCAAGTTGTACAAAACACTACAGTGGCATAACCCAAACTCCAAATTCCCTGCTCTCCTCCAGACTTGCTGTCAGAGGTGACACTTGGTTGCAGCTCTCAGTTCTCGGAGTGGGGCTGTGCTGCAGCCCTACTTGTGTTCAGGCTGTTCTACAGGCCCTGCTTGTCTTGAGAGCTTCAAAGCAGTTACAGTTCAGATTATTTTATATCTGGGTGCAAAAACTAGACAAGCTTTTAGCTTCCCTTCCCCCCCAGTTACAGGGAATTTCTGTAGGAGTGATTGAAGGATGTCAGGGCTGGTCTTGGAGAGCAGGACAGGAAAAATTAGGTCTATGGTTTGCAGTGAAAAGTGAGGTGCAAACTGCAAAGTTCAGTTTTGCTTTTTATTTCCTTCCCACTTCCTTCTCCCTCCCCTGATATTCTTACAAGCCAGAAGCAGTGACAAAAACATTTGTAGGTTTTACTTTAAGTGTGTGGTAGGAAAGTTTTCATTTGAGAGCAAAGGCTAATGAGTCACACTCAGTGACATTTCAATATTTATTTATTCACCGTGCATTAAAACAAACTAAAAGAAATAATACTTATGTGAAACTCACTGTAAAGCTCTTATAGTGTTTGTTTGGTGTGGGTTTTTTTCTTCTTTTTTTTTACCCTCCTTCTTTTTTTTAAAGCATCAATGATTAAGTGGAATGTCCATTTCGGAGAACTAACTCTTACTTTGTGATTTTGTTTAATGCTGTATATTCAGTGGACTTACAGGATGATATAGCAAGGCCAGATTACCTGTGTGTTGTCCAGTGAAACTGAACTGAGTTCAAGGATAAATCTACTGCAGATGGGTAATAATGGCACTTCTTTTTCTGTTCCTGTAGCATTGGTGTAGCACCAGTGGGAGTTAAATTAGTGGGTTGCAATGCCTGACTAATGCTGTGTAGGGTGATGCTTTTCAGTCCCTTCTTGTCTGGACCATGGGCAGTTGGCTGAATCCTGGAAAAATTTTACATTCTGTACAGCTACAGAGAGAGCATGGAGAACTGCAATCTTCCCTCTGCCAGAACTGGGACTGTGTCATTAGTTGCCCAGCTGTTTTCACTATTTTTTTCATTGATGAGGAAATACATGAACTCTTTTCAGTCATGGCAGCAGGTGTATGTTTCATGGGAAATAGGATTGGATATGAAGCAAGTGGAATGTGCTTGTTACAGCACCCTAAATGATTTTTAAGAACAGAGGCAAACCAGAGATAACCATGAAGGTAACCACAGCCAGCCATTTAAACAGGAAACATCTCAAATATAACTCTGGCATTAAACTTAAATAGTCATGGTTAACACAATTGTCATCGTCAAGTGTTAAGCTTGGGTTTTTAAAATATATTAGTTAAAATCTGCTTTAACAGACTGCATTTGCTGAGAGAATGTACAGGGAGAGCAGGAGGCAGAAGTCTGAAAGTGAACAGGTGATGGTGCATCCCTTTGGGACACAACTGCAGTAAGCAAACAGAGCCAGGGACACTTCCTTTTACAGGAGGGTGGATCTCTGCTGATGTGTGACCTGCAGGTTCATTTCCTTCAGCTGCTCTTGAAATTCTTCCCTCCCATGTGCTTCTTTCTAAGAGCTTTTCATCACTAAGGTAGGCTGTATTTGTGGGAAGGGATGCCACTTTAGTGTTAGATTAGCCTGTTACAAAGTATTCAAAAACTTGTTATAAAAGTTTTGATTTTTCTTGCAGAGACAGAAGGCCACACCATGTACTGTTTGCTGCACAAACTATGCCTGCAAATACATGAGCGTAATAAAAGTAGTGTGTATTTTGCAGTGGACTAATGAGGTTTGATGTTCTTCCTTGTGGCTGTGTACAGCTGCATTTTATTACTTGGATTAAATATCAGCATAGAAATGTTACATGCAGTGAAGGATTTAATCATGCTAACAAACAGCAAGGCATAGAATTTTCTAGTTTTAATTTGCCTCAGGGAGGTACAATATTATTAGTCTCATTCATATCCTCTTCAAAAAGAAACCAAGTAAGGGTTTAAATTAAAAGCAAAGTTTTAGTTTTTCTACTTTCTTTGAATTGAACACATTGACTTTTATCATCTTTGCCTGATTAAACTAATGAATTTAATTTTACTTCAGAATTAACACATGTAAGGTAGTAATAGTTTTGATTTTTGTTTAATATTGCTAAAAGAAAAAGCAAGTCTTTTAATGACTAGTGTGAGTTCTTTCTCTGTGCTTAGGTTTGACAGAATATTTAATGATATCCTTTAGCTTGAAGATAAATCTGTCAATTAGCACTTCAGCCATGACCCAAATCCAGGAGATGTAAAATTGCTGCATATTCTGTTTGAAATGCTGCACATGCAGGAAATGCTGCCTATTGCTTGGAGAAAATATTTTGTTGTAATTATAACTTCATAAATGTTTGATTATGCTTATGGTATAGAACTTTTTTTCTCAGCATAACTTTCATTTGAAACTAAATCTATATTAAGATTTGGACTGTAATATGAGGAAGACTGAGAAATTTTATGGGGTTTGTGTGTTCACTGAGAGGTGAACATCCTCTTTCTTCCTTTGTCTTGTTTTAAAAAAACCCCAACAAGCCTTATTTTATCAAATGTTTGAAATGGGCTGCTTAGATATAACCTTTTTTTTTTTT